>PISX010009917.1:0-73206 GCA_004024625.1 Mellivora capensis | reverse complement strand
CTAGGATTGTGGTGGTGGACGTGAACAGGAAGGCAAAAATTCAGAAGAAATCCAACAGCACACTAAGCCAGGAAATGTTAGGCTGATACCTTCACAGTTGCCACTAAATAGGATAATGAATGAGAAAGAAGTTTAAGGACAAAGAAGACATAATGCAACATATGTCTTCCTCCATTCAACAAATATTATTAATTACTGCATGCAGAGAAATTCACCAGACTGGATACAGGATGAATAGTAAATACAAGCCCTATTTCAAAACATCTATTAAAAATAGTAAATATCCTTTCTGATGGAGGCATAATACTCCATAGTGTATATGGAACACATCTTCCTTATCCATTTGTCCGTTGAAGGGCATCTTGGTTCTTTACACAGTTTGGCGACCGTGGCCATTGCTGCTATAAACATTGGGGTACAGATGGCCCTTCTTTTCACCACATCTGTATCTTTGGGGTAAATGCCCAGTAGTGCAATTGCAGGGTCATAGGGAAGCTCTATTTTTAATTTCTTAAGGAATCTCCACACTGTTCTCCAGAGTGGCTGCACCAGCTTGCATTCCCACCAACAGTGTAAGAGGGTTCCCCTTTCTCCACATCCTCTCCAACACACGTTGTTTCCTGTCTTGCTAATTTTGGCCATTCTAACTGGTGTGAGGTGGTATCTCAATATGGTTTTAATTTGAATCTCCCTGATAGCTAATGATGATGAACATATTTTCATGTGTCTGATAGCCATTTGTATGTCTTCATTGGAGAAGTGTCTGTTCATATCTTCTGCCCATTTTTTGATATGATTATCTGTTTTGTGTGTGTTGAGTTTGAGAAGTTCTTTATAGATCCTGGATATCAACCTTTTGTCTGTACTGTCATTTGCAAATATCTTCTGCCATTCCGTGGGTTGCCTCTTTGTTTTGTTGACTGTTTCCTTTGTTGTGCAGAAGCTTTTGATCTTGATGAAGTCCCAAAAGTTCATTTTCGCTTTTGTTTCCTTTGCCTTTGGAGACATATCTTGAAAGAAGTTGCTGTGGCTGATATCAAAGAGGTTACTGCCTATGTTCTCCTCTAGGATTCTGATAGATTCCTGTCTCACGTTGAGGTCCTTTATCCATTTCGAGTTTATCTTTGTGTACGGTGTAAGAGAATGGTCGAGTTTCATTCTTCTACATATAGCTGTCCAATTTTCCCAGCACCATTTATTGAAGAGACTGTCTTTTTTCCACTGTATATTACACTATGGAGTATTATGCCTCCATCAGAAAGGATGAATACCCAACTTTTGTAGCAACGTGGACGGGACTGGAAGAGATTATGCTGAGTGAAATGTCAAGCAGAGAGAGTCAATTATCATATGGTTTCACTTATTTGCAGAGCATAACAAATAACACAGAAGACATGGGGAGATGGAGAGGAGAAGGGAGTTGAGGGAAATTGGAGGGGGAGATGAACGATGAGAGACTATGGACTCTGAAAAACAACCTGAGGGTTTTGAAGGGGCGGGGGGTGGGAGGTTGGGTGAGCCTGGTGGTGGGTATTATGGAGGGCACGCATTGCATGGAGCACTGGGTGTGGTGCAAAAACTATGAATTCTGTTACGCTGAAAAGAAATTTAAAAAAACATTAAAAAAATATTAAATATCAGGGATGCATGGCTAGCTCTGTCTGTTAAGCGTCTGACTCTTGATCTCAGCTCAGGTCTTGATCTCAGGGTCGTGAGTTCAAGCTCCGTGTTGGGCTCCATGTTGGGCATGGATCCTACCAAAAAAAAAAAAAAATAGTAAATATCCTTTATCATTAATCACTTGGAATTAATAAAGCTTTACTTGGGATTTTGTATAGACCTGCTCCTGGAACTCAGCAATCATGCAATAAAATAGATATCATTATTCCCATTTTATCTAGGAAGAATAGATACATAGGAAACTGCTTTGCCACAGACCACACAGCTAGTGTGTGGTAGACCTTCCGGCTTGCATCCTTGGACTCTGGAGCCCTGGGCTGCCTCCCGCGGCTCCCCCTCCCTGCCAGTCTCTGAGCAGCAGTGTCTGCACAGAGAGCTTTTCTAGCCCAAAGCCTCCATCAGGCACCCACAGTCTGGAGGGACATTGCTCTATTCCAGTCCAAATAGAGTTCTAAGACGAATAAATACAATGCCGTTTCCGGGACACCAGCCCGGGAGAGGATGGTTTTTAAATGCAGACTGTGCTGAGAATCAGTGAGTCTCTGACTGTGTTCTGCATTTTTGAAAACGGTATCAGATGGTAGGGAACAGAAATATGCCCTCTTGGAGGAGGGCATTTTCCAAGACACACTGACAGTCACGTGCCATCTGTGACTTCCGTGGCGCGAGCCCTAAGAGCCCACCAGAGAGGTACAGTGTGCTCTTGTCGCCGTGTCCCTAGCCCTGCCCTTGGGCCAGAGACCACACACGGCCCCTCTCCAAAGGAGCTTTGACTGTGCATAGAGGGGGCGAAGCCCCCAGGCCCAGGGAGGGGCGGGGCCATACTCCTTCTGGTTGTGAGCATCCAGAAGGGCCTGCAGCCTCGCGTCTTGCATTTAGCGGGACATGCATGAGCCCAAGAGGAAAATGAGGCAGGGCAGAAGCCCACCAGCTGCATGCCCACCACAGCTCTTCTCCAAATGCTGCCCGCCTAAGCCTCTCCCGCCTTCCACACATCCTAAAGAGAGCCCGCAAGCCAGACCTCCGAAAGGGTTTGCAGGAAGGTAGGACCCCACCGTGGGGACCTCCTGGTGCAAGTTCCTACAAGCCGCATCCCAGGACTGGAAAGGATTCTGCTGCTTCAAGGCACAAATTTCCAGTGGGAGTGCAACTACATAAATGCTGCATGTGCAGCCTCTCACGGAGCAGCTGCACTGCCAGGCAGGGGCCACTAGAGGCGCTGTTCACCCTACATCTTCTCTCTCTCTCTGTCTCTGTGGGTCCGTCACTGCTCCTGAGATTAAGTGGCAGATAAGTAGATATCTCAAAAGGAACACCCCCAGTAAAGCCCACTTGACTATGAATGTCCAGGAGCTGTTTATACCCTCACCCACGGCTTCAAACCCTCAATCCATGACCCCCACTCTAGAAAGTTCTCCTGTCCTTCCTTCCTGAGTCCCACCTGGCACCCTTCATTCTCCTCTATCTCCCACCTCTTTCCCAGCTGAATGAGAGAAGGCGCAGCACTTCTTCTCTGCACAAACTCATCCAGGAATCAGGTAGGGGCCCCAGAGCCTGCTTTCAGCCCCGCAGAAAGAGAGGAGGAATTTGTGACGTTCAATGCTGAGAGCAAGTGAGCCTGGTTCCGTAGAGGACCGCTGTTGTCACTGTGACTTTGTGAGTGGAAGCCTCAGCTTCAGCTGAGCGAGTGTAGATAAACAACCTGCCTCACTTTAAGTGTACCTTTGAAATTGTGTTTTAAGCCTTAGGTCCAGTTCCTGAGAAGGAGAGCCTGAGGCAAGGGTTCGTGTGTCTGCAGGGGCTGGGGATGGGGCAGCATGCTCTCAGGAGCTGAGCAAGGATGGGTCTGGGCTGGAGCCTGCTTCAACCTGATCTCTGGATAGCTCTGGAATCCACCTGTCTGCAGAGTTGTCCCCACCATGGGGCCAGGCCCCAGCACACCCGGGTGGAAGGGAGCCCTGCTAGTGTCAGCTGCTGGTCAGTGGGGGGCCATGTACAAGTGGGATCTACCCGAGACCCCAGCAGCAGGTACTAAAAGCAGCCACAAAAGTCACACCTACAGACTGTCAACCGGGTGTGATGATACAAACAGGGCTTAGACTCGAAGGGAGATGGTGGTGAGTCTGTCCAACAGTAATGACCAGAGGCCAGCCGGGAAGGACCCAACCACACTCTCCCACTTCCAGCTCTGACCTCTCTGTCTGGAAAGAGCCTCGTAAGCCGGGGCAGGGGAATCTGGCAATTAGGTGGGGCACTGGACTCTTGACCTCCAGGCCTGCCCTTCCTTCATGGAGGTGAGCCTCTGTGTGGCCTCGCCCCAGAGCCCCGGTCCCCGCTGTCTGGAACAAGCGCTTTCCAGGCTGCCCTCGCCCCAGGAGCTGGGTGCGTGCCTGGTACAGGTTTTATTGCTTCTAATTAGGTATGATCTCTTTGTGTGCCCAGATTGTGAATTCTTGTAAGCAGGGACTATATTGAAATGTCTCTGTGCCTCATTCTTAAAGGGTGTTTGGCAAATACTCATCAATGGGTTGGTCACTGTTTGACTCGTCGGGGGCCAGAGGCTTCAGACAGCTGCGAAGGGACAGTCTGTGGAGGAAGGAGCACTTGGGGGGCACTTGGAACTCACTGGTTTCTGGTGTTGAGAACATTCTCTTCTGTTTAGAACAGGTCGTTTTGCCATTATTGCTTTTTTTTTTTTCTAAGATTTCTTTTTCAGTAATCTTTACACCCAAGATGGGGCTCGAACTCACAACCCCGAGATCAAGAGTTGCGTGCTCTACCGACTGAGCTAGACAGGCACCCCTTGGGATTCCTGTTTTTACTGCCATGTGAATTTTAAGTTGAGGAGGCCGTGCCGGTGTTCTTGTTCTTGAGTTGTTCCTTGGTACTAGAAGCTGGATAGGACCGAAGCCCACCCTTGAGGTGCTCCGGGAAGATTCTAAATGTATAAATGGTACAGTCTGCACACAAGGAGTTTATTATCTGAAGAGGGACAGAACAGGTGTTTGTATGCAGTGCTGAAGAAGGAAATAGGGCCAGAAGTCACATCTCTGTGGAGTCACGTGTTTATACTCCGGACACTGAGAGAGGCTGGGGGCAAAACTCTGAGTGGCCATCCATCTCCCAGGTATGCACAGTTGTCCAAATAAGCAGAATTGTCCCTTCTGGGCAGGGAGGACAGATGAAACCTTGTCTTTTAGCTTCCTGTGCAGGCCTTCAATTAAGTCATATGATAAGGATTAATATTGTTTGTTGAGTGTCAGCAATGAACCAGACATACGACACCATCCGTTCCCAGGAGCACTAGACAGACGAGCAATTCAAACATAAAATGGACCCGCTGACGGGGTGGCCGAGGCTCGGAGGTGAGCACTTTCAGGGTATATGGGCTGGTTCACTGTTTGTTTGTTCTTTGGTGATTTTTCCGCAAAATTCCACCTGCTGCTCTGGGAAGGAACACCGTCCCTCCTGTGTATTCCGCGCTGCATTCACTCCGTGGTAACGCTTCTAGAATAGCTGTGGACCTCGTTAGCCACTTTCCTTCATACGGAAATCTGGTCAAAGCAGAACTGCTCTGAGGAGATCCTGCTTTCCATACATTGTCACTGGTGCGTTAAATGCGCGCCTGATCATGGGTGCTGGGTGTGTTTATCCTCTCCTTGACTCAAATGAAGATCATTAGTTTTCGCCTGAGGCGTTCCTGAAAGCTAGCTTCACTTGGAGGGAGCAAGGCAGAAACATAACAGCCAGCCGCAGAGGTGATTTTGTGTCTCCCTTCTCCGTGCATTACCCAGACCCCCGGTTGTGTGCTCTGGTTCTGATCTAAAGTGCACTTTCCGACCATCCCTTGCAGGGTCCCCCCTCTTCGAGATGTGCTCCCAGTGGGTTTTGCAAATTTAGGTTTGTGGAATCAGTCCACACAGGTACTAGTGAGAGAAGATGATCAAGAAAAGTGGATGGGGCACTTGGGTGGCTCAGTAAGTTAAGTCTGTCTTCGGCTCAGGTCATGATTCCAGGGTCCTGGGATTGAGTCCCACATCAGGATCCCTGCTCAGCAGGGAGCCTGCCTTTCCCTCTCCCTCTGCTGCTCCCCTGCTTGTGCTCGCTCTCACTCTCAGATAAATAAATAAATAAATAAAATCTTTTTTTAAAAAGTAGAACATTCATACTCTAATAGCTTGGACGGGCACACATAATATTACAAACAAAGAGGCCGTCTCTGTTTGAAAGAGGAAAGGCTGGCTGGGATGGAGCAGAGATGAGTTCATGGCTTGTTACACTCTTCTTCTGTGTTTTAGTCACAGTGTGGATGGAAGCAAGTACCGCGGTAAACCTGAATCAGAGTGTGCGTGGTTACAGTGTGTTCTGTTGCCCCTCCTGCTTTGTTTCAGTTTGCTCATTAGTAATAAGTCCCTCTTGTCACATTTCCTGTGGAGACTTCCAGTCTGTGAGCTCCCCGGCCTGAAAGGGATTCTGGAGCTCTTAGGCTCACTACTTGAGAGTTTATAAGGAGTGCCTTCCCCTAGTTTCTCCTTTTCTCATGAGTAAACAGCAGCGTTCCCAGATATTGCCAACTATGAGGGCAGCGCTGAGAATTTTAGCCACGTCCAAAAACGAAAAAAGTCGTGGGGCCGTAAATATACCTGTGTTTATGTGCAGCCTCTCCACTTCTTGATGATTAATCTGAACAGTCGTGCAGCTTGGATTCTGAAAACAGAAACAAAAATCAATTAGACCACGGTTGTCCCGATAAACTTGGGAAGGTAGCCGGCACACACACACAGCTGCCCTCTCCCACAGTCCCCGGTGGCTTTGGAACTACTGGTGCTCCGATCCTGGGGAAGCCTGTGTCCCAGGACCTGTGTAACCTGCAGCTACAGGTCGGAACACCAGGTCAGCGGGAGTCTTGGGTGTTTACAAACGTGGCAGCAAGTATGGTCAGAATACAGACGCTGGGACTCCCAAGATCTGAGCCCCCGCACTGCCACTTTCCAGTTATAGATGGGAGCGGGAAGATCTTGGTTTTTCTGTCTGTAAGATGAGGTGACGGTTGGCATGTTGGTCAAGGTTGTCCAGCTGGTGACCACTCTTCAGCTCAGAGCCCGTGACAAATCGCACCACCAGTGAGACCCAACAGACATGGGGACCCAGCTAGGCCAGGGAGGGGTGTCGGTATGTTGAGAATCCTCCAGAAGCACCCCCACATATGAGAGGGGCCCAAACCCAAGATCACCTCCACTGATGAGCCCCTGGGATACATGCCAAGCTGGGAATGATGGCCCACAACATGCGTCCTTTCCCAAGGCTGCCCTCCCTAAGCCTGAGTCCACAGCCACCCTTTTATACAGAAAACACACACACACACACACACACACACACACACACAAAAACATGGTAAACACCATACTTGTGAAAATGTCCAAATATCAGCAGGAAGTATGAAAATCAGAATATAACATTCTGACAGTCTGCCGTCGGGGTGGACTGTGGAGTATTTTTAGCATCGTGGGTATGTTTTTTTCAAGTCCTATACATGCTGTGATAGATGTCAGGAACAGATCTCAAAACTCAGCAGGCTCTGAATCCCTTGGAGCCTACAGCCACCTGCACAAAACTATGTTTCAGGCAGAATTACTCTTGTTTGGCTTGAAAGTTTGTCCATATTTTTCTTCCAAAACCGCATGTAGAGTCTAGAGCCAGAAGATTGTTGTTTCCAGAACGTACCTTTGAAATGACGCCAGGACAGGACTTGCTAGGGAACGTCGTGAGATCCGCAGGTAGTTTTAAAGTCGCGGGTGGGTCAGCAAAGTACATCGGGATGGACGCCCGTGAACACATCCGGGGTCCTCCAGGCCCGAACAGTACGAAGCTGGAAGACCTTCCTGGTGACATGATAATGGGAGGGAAATTTTCCAAACACCCCGTCGAGCCTACCTCTCCCTTTAGCAGAAGTCCATTCTTTTTATTTTTTAATAAAGATTTTACTTATTTATTTGAGAGGGAGAGAGCATGAGAGTGGGATGAAGGGCAGATGGAGAAGCAGGCTCCCCGCTGAGCAAGGAGCCCGGTGCAGGACTCTATCCCAGGACCCTGAGATCAGGGTCCCGAAGGCAGACACTTGATGACCTGTCTCTTCAGTGTCCCTCGTTAGGTCTAAAGGCAGGGTCAGTATATTATATATCTTTGTACGTGTCTTCCGGGGAAAATGTTTCTAGTCCAGTCGTGAGACAAATACATCTGAATGCCAACTATGCACAAAGCGTGGGTCACAATCTGGGTAAACGGCAGTCAGGAGATAGCCATGATTTCCGCCCCTGGGGACCTGTCGTAACACTGGAGACGGACGCGGGCTGCAGAGCAGGCTCGGCGTGTCCCTGGGGCCAGCATGCACACGCTCTCTCTGCACGGGGCCGGAGAGCACAGAGTGTGGGTTTTGCCGTCACACGCTCTTGATTACACTATTCAACTCTGTTGTAGCGTGAAGGCAACCACATCAACAAACAAGCCTTGCTGTGCTCCAGTAAACTATTTATAGACGCCGAGGATGGAATTCCATATCCTTTCCTTGCATCACAAAAAGTTCCTCGTTTGATATTAGTCTGAGCTTCTTTTTAAAAAAAATGGGAAAACCAGTCTTCGCTCAGCAGTTTTACGAAATCAGGTGACTTGACAGGCTTGACCCACAGTCAACCCCAGGTCTATGGGACAGTATGACAGTTGGGAACCTAAATGAATTGTGGTTTTTTTATTGACAATAATGGTGTAAGAGGCTGTGTCTTAGGATGGTGTTGGATAGCCAGTGGTTCTGCCACAGATCATTGGTCTTGGTGTTGGAGTTAGCGTGTTGGGGGAAATTACTAGCAATTCGTCAAAATTAACTGAAAATCAGTATCTTTCTATTTGATGCTTCTTATGATTTCTCCTATTGTTTCTTCCAAGACAATAGCAAATGAATTAAAGGAAAGAAACTTACATATAACTGCTCCCTCCATCCCCGAATCAGAGCACTTCCTGCCACCCGCCTTCTCTCCAGACTCCCGCTGGGAGGTGGTTTCATACGATGTTTATGCAGGTGTTGGCAGGAGACATACAGAGCATCTTAATCCTTAAATTGTGGCAATAGAGGGCTTCAAAAAACTGATTGGCATCCTTCCCATGGGTAACGTGTTGAATAACTCCACTTTTTTTTAAAGATTTTATTTATTTATTTGACACAGAGAGATAGATCACAAGTAGGCAGAGAGGCAGGCAGAGAGAGAGGAAGGGAAGCAGGCTCCCTGCTGAGCAGAAAACCCGATGCAGGGTTCCATCCCAGGACCCTGAGACCATGACCCGAGTCGAAGGCAGAGGCTTCAACCCACTGAGCCACTCAGGTGCCCTAACTCCACTTTTGTTTATGATCCAAACCGAAGAGGCAAAAACCTCACTGGTACGGTGTCAGCTCTCCCATACATGTATGCGGTTTTAGCCCATTCCGTAGGAAGTCATGAATAACCACCTTCTTGTAAGGGGTTTTCTTCCATAATTTAAGCATCAGTCATATGCAGCGATAATGAGCCCCACCCTTAGCACTGGTCTGATTTCTGAAGGTTAAAATCATCTTCATTTACTGTTGACACAACACTACTTATGGCCCAGGGGGTTATCAGCTGCAGAAGGGAGCTGGAGAAGTGCAGTGAGGTCACAGGGGGTCCAGGCCCGGGAAAGGGCTGGCGGGGACCTGGAGAGCCTCTAGGACCCCGAGCAGGACAGTGTCTTCTTCGGAGCCGAGTCTCCTCTGCGGACGAGCTCTCTCTCCGTCTCTCTGGGTGCTAATGGTGAGCAGAGGACGACATGCCCATAGCCAGGACGCACACCCCACTCTTTGTGACACTGGGCCCCACAGACGGCTGCCTGCCATTCAGTCCCCAGTATACAGAATGCCACAATGTGACCTCTGGAGGGTCATCCTGGCCGGTCATATGTGCGAAGTTGAACAGCAGAAACTAGGAAGCCAGAGGGATTTTTATGGAAGTAACGCTACATTTGGGGAGCCCCATAGAATCTTTTTTTTAGTTTCGGTTATGCCAGCCATCAGTTTCCCATCGTGTTTATTTGGCAGTGACTCTGCGACCCTTATTTTTCTTAGCTTAGCTTTAGAGGTCACTGAGGGGTTTCACGGTGGACCAGGCCTGTTGGCAGGAAGTCACTTGCTTATGAACAGCCCTGGGAAGAATCAAAACTGTCGCTTTGTTGCTTTGTTCTCCCCTTCCCTTTGTCCTGTCTCCGAGGAAGCTCAGGCAAGGCACCGTGTAGGGGGAAGTGCTCCATCAAAAGGGGCACATTTGTTAAAGTTGGCCCCCTCCCTCCCTGTCTCTCTCAGAGGGACACACACACATCCACACACCCAGTCGTCTTGTTTGCTGTTTCGATCTCTTGGAGTCACTCAAGTCATTTTGATTTCAGGTCCAGATTCTACCGTAATCGTTCCTTCGAAATTCAGTTGGAGGATTTCTATTTGGAAACATAAAAGCATTCTTTCCTTCAAAGTCCTCTAGGAAGCTGGAGACATTAGGGGAACTACAGTCCTATTATTTAAAAAGGACCAAATCTATTGCTTTCACTGCGCAGTATATAAAGTCTCACTGTGAAAAATAACACCAGTTGCCGTTTATTTAGTGGGTATTATATGCTAGATAGTGCTACATGTGATTTCTAGCTTCCCAAACTACTGCAGATAGGCATTCTCTTCCATTTTAGAGATTAAGACACTGAGGCCTCAAGATGAAAATTGACCTTAAAGCTATATCATTTTGTGAGAAGATTCAAACCCTGGGTGTCCATTTCACAGCCTGATGCTTCTTCCTATGAGAGGAAAACACAGAATTTTTTTTTAAAGATTTTATTTATTTGACAGAGAGAGATCACAAGTAGGCAGAGAGGCAGGCAGAGAGAGAGAGAGGAGGAAGCAGGCTCCCTGCCTAGCAGAGAGCCCAATGAGGGACTCGATCTCAGGACCCTGAGATCATGACCTGAGCTGAAAGCAGAGGCTTAACCCACTGAGCCACCCAGGCGCCCCAACGCAGAATTTTTGTTAACAGAAAATTGTATGTGATGACTATATTCTCAATTTTTTAAGTCGCTAGATGTTAAAAATAAAACCTATCTCCTTTCTCCCCCACACCTGGGTGCTCTACGACAGTATGACAGGGACATGGGTCCCAGCCTGAGGAGGAGAGGCTCCAGCAGCATCCTCCTGGGCTTGACCAGGTGGCCCAGGAAGGTGAGGCCAGACTTCCCAGGTCGAGAGAGTGCCAAGTGCAGGGATACAGCAAAGACAATGATTCCAGACCCTTTTAATTTTTCTTTAAAGACTTTATTTATTTGAGAGAGAGTGAGCGAGCATAAGCAAGGGGGAGGGGCAGAGGAAGAGGGAGAAGCAGGCTCCCCGCTGAGCATGGGACTTGATCCCAGGATCCTGGGATCATGACCAGAGCCACAGGCAGTCTCTTCACTGACTGAGCCACGCAGGTGCCCCGATTGCAGACTCTTTTAAACTGAAAGTCTTCAGTCCCGAGTGTACATTAGGATCTCCCCCTGGGTGTCACCCCCAGACTTTCTGGTTCAGTAGGTGGGGCCCAGGAACCTGCACTTCTAGCAAGTTCCCAGGCAACACTGGTGCCGCCAGACCACCCTTGGGAAGCAGAGCTCTGAGATCACAGCTCAGTAGCCTCCATCGCTCATTCAGACTGGGCTGTGCTTTCCAGGTTTTATCAGTTCAGTGTTCCCATCCACGTGCGACCTCAGAAACCATCTTTGCATTGCTTATGTTTACTAAGACATCCATAAATCTGTCAGGTTTCCTTTTTTTTTTTTTTTTTTTTTTTGGTCTGAAAATTCCCCTGGCGAGGAAGTAATGAATCATGGAATTGAAAATCAGGTTCATGGACGAACCAGCCGGTCCAGGCACAGTGCCACCGGCTGGGGTGGCCAGTGTGCAGATGCCTGTTCAGCCCCCACCCACCCACCCCAAGATCTGCTGGCCGGTCCCGAACAGAGCTGGTCAGCCACACATTCTGCCCGGCTCACACACAGCTTCTCATCTGCTGGGTGTGCTTCGAGAAAGATCTCCCCTCCCCAGTCTGTGTCTGGGGGCCATGAAAACAAAACGGGTAATTTCAAACATCTGCTTGTTGCGCCTAATTTGTACATGCCTGAGCATTCACTGGAGGAAACCAGCAATCCTAGTTTTCAGCCGAGGCAGCAGAGGGTAAGACACTTAGGAATAATGACAGCAAGCAAGCACCAGAGAAAGGAGCGGGAACCAGAAGGGAGCTGGTGCCGGTTGCTAAAGCTGATGCCAATGGGCCTAACAAGGAAAGTAGGAGAGGGGGAAGGGGGGGAGAGGATGAAAAAAAATGGGGGAAATAAAAAGATGCATCTCTATTTCGGGCTCCATCCCTATATACACCGTCTTATCATTGCGGCGATCGTCAGTGCCCTCACCCTGCCCTCGATGGCATTGTCCCCAAAGCTTCCGACGTCCTAAATCAAACAGAAGAAACCACATCTCCAGATTTTACCTTAATATTCCCAGGGTTCTTTCCCAAGCCACTGACTTGGAACTCACACTCAACCATCTGCTTCCTATGCCCTTTGAATAACTATTTAAAGTAAGTTGTTTGAGCTTGAGTTGCACCAATGGAAGAAAACCTTTTTATGGTTCTTCCCCTGCAAGGCAGGAGAGCTGGACCATTAGTGGAGCCCAAGAGCAACCAGAGTGAGGAATTTAGAAACAGTTCTAAAAGTTACAGCTAGAGAACAACTCATTACCTCCATTGTCCTCATTTTACCCAGGAGAAACTGAAGCCCAAGGGAGGAAACTACTTGCCCAAATTGTATGCTAAGTAGTGCAGAGCCGCTCCAATGTGTGAGTGACCCTTAGTTGTTTTCTTTGCTTCTACTTTGTTGCAAATTAAGTTTTCCTGGTGATATTAGTAATAACCATAATCATTTAACACCTGGTTTTTGCTACAAACTAGACACTGTTCAGAATACGTGTATTAATTCACTGGATCCCAACACAATCCAATGAAATGGGTGCTATTATCTGTCATCTCCTCTTCGCTGCCTGGGAAACTGAGGCACAGAGAGATCTGGTAACTTAGTCTTACACATCCATATGTAGGAGAAATGGAGAATGGCTCAATTGCTAACTGGTGTGGGAGCCGTAAGAAGGCAAATTTGAAGGAAAGCCTCATCATGCTGAATTATAACCTGAAATATATCTTTATAATAAATGTGTCTGTGACTACCAGGCCATGTAGCCTAGTGCTTCGTCATAGGCTGTGAGCTCCTAGGAAGCAGGTCCCTGCACCCTGGTGTGGGGCACGTTGGCTACACCCACCAGCAAGAATCCAAGAAACCTGTAGTGAGGTGACATTTACTCATGGGTATGATTTCTGTTCATGGAGACCCCGCAGCTCTGAGGCTACTTTGTGCATAGAAAGGATTCTCCTCTTCAAGATTACTGGAGGATCGTCCAGCCATAGTAGTTGAGGAAATAGGTATCCAAGTGTTTCCCTCCCACGGGATATTTTCCTGGTGGCAGAGGAGAATTTCCTGTCTCTTTCCACCTTCTGTAAGGCTACTGTTGAAACATACAAATTATAACAATGAATCAGTTACTCAGGAGAATGAGTGCCCCGCCTTTCAGACCCATCATTGTAAAGTATAAAACAATTAGTCTTATCAAGAAGCAACAGCTCAGCCTGTCATGCTGCTTCCCCCCACTTTCTGCGTGGCTCAGTTTGATTGTCAACCTCAGCAGAGAGCAGCGCCCGTCCCACGTTTTCTATAATTGGGCCCCCCATCCTGTGTATCATTAAACCCACTACAGAGCCTGTTTATTTCCTTTGCAGGACCTCAGTTGTGTTCAATTTATTTTTGGAAGGATTCTCTTTTCTCCTGGGATGTAATCTTTTGTTTGTCTGTCTTGTTCATCCCAAAAATCAGCTCAGAACCTGGCATGTTTATTTTCTTTATTTAGCAAACAGTCCCTGTTCCCTAGGTACCCGCCATTCTGAGTGCTTTATTAATTTAATCCTCTTTACAATCCCATTAGGGACTCAGTAGTGGGTGTTCTACAGATGAAGACACTAAGGCACAGAGAGATCAAGTAACTTTCCTATAAGTCACAAAATGGGTACGTGGGTTTGAACCCAACAGGGTCTAGCTCTGGGTTTGTGTCCAACCATTCCTTTTAACAAATACATACACACTTGATTCTTACTTGTAAGGCATACGAATAATTTTTTAAAATGCAGAGAAAGGAGCAGAGAATGAAATGTCTCCTACTTAACTGTATCTGCTCTCCTGCTGCTTTACTTCTTAACACCTTTATATTTACCTCCACCTCTAATCTCTTCGTCTTCTTTTCTTCTTGAAGCATTATCGAAAGTGCTCCTCTTCTCGTGAAATCTTTCTACTGCAAATGAAAAACTGCACTGGCCAACCTAGAGTTTCAAAAGAAATATATGTATCATAGGAAAAGTGAAACCCATCGACAAGCCCTCACAGACATCAGCTCTGCTCTTGATCATAGTTCTGTTCTCGGGAGGGCTACCCTTGCCTGTTTTATGTTTGCGGACGACAGCCCTCACAAGACAGGTCCGCGTCCTCATCTGCCTGAATCTGTGAAATGTTTCCTTAGCTCGAAAAAGTGTCTTTGCAGGTGTCATTCAGTTCAGGGCTTGAGCTGAGATCATCCTGGATGCTCTATGTGGGTCCAGTGACAAGTGTCCTTCATAAGACATGGGAGAAGGTGAGAGAAGGCAGCGTGACCGTCGGGGTAAAGGGACCGGTGTGGCCACGAGCCAAGGAGTGCGTGGAATGACTCAAAATGGGAGAAAGCATGGGAGGGATCCTCTCCTAGAACCTCTGGAGGGAGTGCAGCCCTCAAATGCCTGGATTTTAAAACGTGGGACCACTGGGATAGTGAGAAAATACATTTTTGCTGTTTTAAGCCGCCCTAGTTGTGACGGTTAAGGCAGGCACAGGAAACTAACGCACAGCTGTCGCACGGCCACGTGAAGACTAAGTGCTTCTTAGTTTCATAATGAAGCAATTTGGTTCATCTCTCCCGTATAAGCGGATGACAAAGAGTTAAGAAAAAGAGCTTACCTCGCACATCTTGACATACCCTTTTTCTTTTCCTTACTCTAGCTTTACTGGATGTACCTGGGGATGGATGTAGTGTCAATCCAGAATGTGTGTGGCACTTGCTACTAAGTTTTATTTTTTTTAAAGACTTTATTTATTTGACAGAGAGAGACCACAAGAGAGGGAACACAAGCAGGGGGAGTGGGAGAGACGGAGGGAGAAGCAGAACCCCCACTGAACAGGGAGCGGGACACAGGGCTCGATTCCAGGACCCTGAGATCATGACCTGAGCCGAAGGCAGGCGCTTGACGACTGAGCCACCCAGACACCCTGCTACTGAGTTTTAAATATCTCTCTTCCTGGGTTGGCATGGAGCAGGTCCATGCAGAAGGTCTGCCCTGGCCCCTTACTGTACTGGGCGTTGCAGAGGGAAAGTCAAGTGGGAGCCTGTCTGTAACTTTAATGCTTTTAATTGTTTCCTTCTGTTCAGCTGGACTGTAATTCCTTGAGTTTAAAAACATGCCACGAAGTTTGTTAAATATCCCTCAAAGCCTTGGGAGGCTATATTCGTAGGTGCAGAGTGAATTCTTGCTGAGTGGCTCGTAGAAAACAAGGGTTCTATGCTTAGCCACCAGCAACAGATGTCTTACCAGATAAGAGACGTGAATCATGCTGCTGGTCTTGATTCCTTCTCCCTGCCACTGCCAAAGAACTTGCCGTCCGCTGTCTGTGTAGATTCTGATGGGCAGGAATTGGGGTTGGGGAGGTGAGCAAGACGAATGCCTGAAGAGGATGTTTAAAGATCACTGCAGAAATTGTAACAGGCAGATGTCTTAGAAGGAATGGGACACAACTGCTGTCCTTGAAACACTGCCACGCTCCCCAGTGGGTGTCTTGATTCTGCTAACAGATGAGGTAGAAGACACATGCCAGTCGTCCAGGACAATGGTTCTTGAATGTTCACATGCTTTAGAAATACCAGGAAGGCTTGTGAAAACATAGATTGCTCCAGAATTTCTGATATAGGAGGTCTGCAGTGGGGGCCAAAAATTTACATGTCTAACAAGTTGATGCCGATGCTCCTGGTCCCAGGACCACACTTGGAGGACAGCGGTCTAGGAGACACATGTGAGGGAAGTGTACACTCGTCTAATTAAAGTGGCTGGCTTATTGCATGTACTTGGGATCCCTCGTTATACCCTGAGAGAAATAGCCCTACCTGGTTCGTGCTCCAGCGCTCTGTCCCCTTTTCGCAGCAGATCTGTTTATTTGGTGACAACTCTGGTACCAAACAATGACCATGTGATGGAGACTCCACCAGCCACATCAAGGAGAGGGCACAGCTGCTCCCTGCTTCCCACGTACATACGGTGACGGCGACGAAGCCACAACACCTGCCGGGGCTTTTCCCTCACAGGCCCCCAAGGGCGTCTTGAGCTCGTCTTTGGCCTGTTTCAATGAAGTGCAAGGCCATTCAGCTCAACAGCTGACTGATCCGAGTGCCCTGGATTAAAATCATTCCTCCGACCCCCTCTCCTAATCTGTCCCACGGAAGCTAACCTCTCTCAGATGCCTCCCTAGAGAGTTGAGGGGAATGCGAATCGAAAAGGCTTTCACAGCGATTTCTCGGTGGTCTCATGGTTATTTCTCTTTGATCAACAAAATTCTGTTAAGATACTGAGTAGCACATAAGCTGCTCCCCTAATTTCTCGTTGGGTGTGCTTTGTTACTCCATGCCAGTCACGTGACATTAACATTTCTGAGGAAGCAAGTAAGACAGGTTTGGCTCCTGATGTTTGTTGAGGCAGAAACTAAGCCTGGACTTCATCTTCTCTGGTGCCCAAACCTTGGTGAAGGCACAGAGTCTTGGGTTGGAACCGTAGGCAGCACCCAGCAGCCCCTGAGCGATGGACGGCCGGCAGAATGGGACAGGAGATGTGCCACAGACCAGTGATTTGGGGTATGAGCCTGAGGGTTTCCAACACTGATGGATATGTATTCTAATTTAAAATATCACAGGGAGGGAAAAAAATAGACGTTCCCATGGAAACATTTTCTCAGGGCCAGCTCTTCTGCCTCATTATCATATCTTATTTAAATATTTCCTGGAGTCAGTTTCAACTTAATCCTTCTGGAGGTCTTCTATCTTCAGTGGCCATGGATAGCATAACATCTGGTCAGAGGTTTTCTTTAAATAAACTGCAAAATTGTAGGCAGTTCCATGGTTTTCCATATGTCTGCTTGTTCTTTCAATAGTCGCAAGTTTCATATCATGTGAAGATGTCATTAGCATTCGTTTCTGGATCTCTCATTAAGGATGTTAAGTTGGCTGAGCCTAACATTCCTTCAGGAACCACAGTAGACACCTGCTTACAGCTGGAGAGGGTACCATTTGTCACGCATTTGCTAACTGTATTCCAGCCCGGTTCCAATAAGCATTGCTGGATCTCCTGGTGTGACCCACATTGTACCCAATATGTAGAGGACATTTTCCCCTAAATGTTTCCCTGACATATGAGCATATGAAAGTCTTTACCATTCTCAGAAAAACTAAATTGCCTGGGTGGCTTGGTGGGTTAAAGCATCTGCCTTTGGCTCAGGTCATGATCTCAGGGTCCTGGGATCGAGCCCCGAATCGGGCTCTCTGCTCAGCAGGGAGCCTGCTTCTCCTCCCTCCCCCCTTCTCTGCCTGCCTCTCTGCCTACTTGTGATCTCTCTCTATGTGTCAAATAAATAAAGAAAATCTTTTTTAAAAAATTATAGAAAAACTAAATCAAATGTGAGGTTTGCGTGTCCTGATGTGCCCTTTTCTCATCACTGAAGGACCGCGTGTGTGACTCACGATTCTTTTGCATTCCTGGTGTGGACAGATGGATCCCTTTACTCTGGCTCTGCGTTGATACCAGCTTGCCAGCAGAGGGAGCTCACTCTTCCTTCTTCTTTTTTTTTTTTCCTTGAAATCCATCCCCCTCCTTTTTTTGAACCTGATCATTTGGTGGCATGCAGTGGAGTCTCATGGATTCTTCATTCTGGAAGCTAATTAAACTTTCAGAAACCTAATTCTTGGGAATACATCCTACCTGAGCAACTTAAATTTCCTTCCTCGCAGCATCAGACTTTCCAGCCATTGTATCTGCATGTTTGCTTGTTGAGCTATTCAACAAGAGAAGAGAATTTCACCACCTCTCGATATACAGATACATGTATTCAGCTGGTTAGATGCAGAGTTTTAAAAACTTTCAGTTCCTCAGTCGTAACCAGATCATCTCAATTTGTATTGGAATTAGGAGAAAATTTACTGTGAGGCTAATAAAGCTAGAACTTCAAGTTCTGTCCCTTTACAAAGCCCCAGGGGGAGATTGGAGTGATGGGATTTTATACTCATAATTTTGTATTCATTCTTTTAAGGTTTTATTTATTTATTTGAGAGAGAGAGCGAGAGAGAGAGAGAGAGAGAGAGCAGGGGAGGGGCAGAAGGAGACGGAGAGAGAGAATCTCAAGCCGACTCCACATTCAGTGTGGACCCTGAGATCAGGACTTGAGCCGAATCAGGAGCCAGTCGCTTAACCAACCCAGCTCCCCCCAGATGCCCTGTATTTATTTTGTTAAAGGGAGACCATAAAGTTATAGAAGCTCTGGTCTATGCAGAGTCTGTGTCTGCCCCTGACAGGAATATATTGAAATATTAACTTTTATAGAAAGCCTTTTGTTGGGGTGCCTGGGTGGCTCAGTGGGTTAAGCTGCTGCCTTCAGCTCAGGTCATGATCTCAGGGTCCTGGGATCGAGCCCCGCATCAGGCTCTCTGCTTGGCAGGGAGCCTGCTTCCCTCTCTCTCTGCCTGCCTCTCTGCCTACTTGTGATCTCTCTCTGTCAAATAAATAAATAAAATCTTGAAGAAAAAAAAAAAGGCCCTTTGTTTCATTGCCTGTTTTTATAGTCAAAAAGTTTCTTCCTATTGTGGTGGTGGTGCTCATGGTCACTGTGGTGTTCTTCTCTGGAGACAGATGCCTCCTGCCACCAATGCCATGTGTCAGTAGGAATGGCAACGAGAAATAGCCTGGTTGGAGCTCTCTGGTCTGTGCCTTCATGGAGAAGCCCAGTGTGTTCACCAGCTTCCCTGAACAATCAGCTTTCACCAGAAGTTTCCACAGTTGGGTTTCCCAATTTTCCAGAGTCAGGGAAGGGATCTTAGTGTGACCTCCTCTCTCATGTCACACCTGCCCCGAGAACTCACCACACCTCCGTGTACAGCTCTGCCAGAGGCTGGAGCGCACTGGTCCCCCCGGGCCACGGCAGCGATGGAGATCGACAAAGTGGTCTGCCGTGTCCGTGGCGGGAGCTCACTCTGAACCAGTCCGCTCACTGTCTCCGTGGCCCATGGAGACGGCGTTTCGGCCTTCAGTCCCAAACTGGGAGGTGCTGAGCCCATGTCAGAGATTTAACCAATTCTAAGTGACGGTCCTGCCAGAGGACACCACGCATGATGAGGGAGGTCAGAATGAATAAAACAGATTTGTATCCAAGAATACACATTTTAATTCAGGGGGGGCCTCACCCTAGAATTCTGTAATTGTCCTGTGAACCATGACCTGCTTCATCGTTTGCAGAGAAAGAGGAATCAAGCGTGTCGATTCTCAGGCTAGCCATGTATGAACACAGGGTTAAGCATGAGGTTAATGCCAGTTGCAAGAAGACCCCACTGGTGGTGCAGATTAAACATCGCGCGGAGGCTGTGGGTCGGCGTCAGACACACACAGTCTGTAATCCCAGCGCTTAACTAGTCCGCCGGCCCCTGGCCAATGTCTTAACCTCTGAGCCTGTTTTCTCCAACATAAAATATGAAGAATATCCATCTTACAGAGTCATTACAAGGACTTGCCCTAACAAATAAATGTATATTTAGAATATATATATAATAAATATGCCGCAGAGGTGGTAGGCCCTCAGTAGATGATGGTGTGACGCGTTACTGTAGAAGTGGTTACATCACGGGTCCCACTGTACACGCCGATTTAGAACAGTTCAGCCCTACACACAGCTCTGAGCGACACGGCCGTTCAGCCTCCAATAGTAACGTGATGGGACATGTGGAATCACCGATTTCAGTATCGTTTTTTTAAAGATTGATTTGAGAGAGAGCGAATGAGAGAGAGAGAGCATGAGGTGAGGGAGGGTCAGAGGGAGAAGCAGGACCCCTGCAGAACAGGGAGCCTGATGCGGGACTCGGACCTGGGGCTCCAGGATCGTGACCTGAGCTGAAGGCAGTCACTTAACCAACTGAGCCACCCAGAACCCCGCCCCCCCTTATCGATACCGTAAAGATTTTAAAACATTTGGGTCCAGGAATTGGCAATATATTTTTTCATTTAATAAGATATCATGGACATCTTTCCCGTTCAGTGCAAATGTATCTATGTCACCCAGGCTTAAAAGGAGCCCAAGAACAGAAGGAGGGACTATCTGGGATTCATTCCTACCTTATGGCCTTAATCTCGTCCTTCAGAGAAGCATGGCCACTCCACGGTGGTCTGTTAATTCTATAAAGCATTAGACGCTTTGTAGATCAACAGGAAGATGTGGTTAACCAGGACCACGGATGGAGACCTCACACCGTGGGCATGGAAGCATACACTTTACGGGTATTACCTGAGGAAAGAGAAAGCCTCAGACGGGAGGTCACCTGCCCAGGTCCCCTGGGGTGCGCACTATGCAATCAGGTGGGTCTGACCCGAATCACGCCCCTGCTGGGTTACACATGCATTTGGGTGCCATTCCTTGCCCCACCCCCACCCCCGGAGTGCAGGGGCGGTGGGAGACCCCATGCTTCTGAACTCATTGGGGTGGGGACCCTCCAGGCCTAGACCCCTGAGCAAGGCCCCGACAGCACGCTGCGGGATAGCTCAGAGGAAGTGCAGTTTGATGGGGATTTCTAAAAATAATTCTGGGCACCAAACCTCAACACTCACCCCAAAGTTTTATTTTGTTGTGCATTTATTCCGAATTCTTAGGATAATTTCTTCTTTTCTGCCTAAATACATCTTTTCTTTTTATCAAATTCAAACTTCTGGCATTTCATTTTTTCCAACCGTATTCCTCTCAAGTTTTAGAATAAGGATTCGCCCTGTTTTGTTGAACTGGTTCAACCTTACTCCTTTGCCCCTTTGTTTTTAATCCCATGGAGCCAGAATTAATAGTGATATGAGCTCTACTTTCCATTTGGTTTCAGGAAATCCAAAACAAGAGATCATTGTTTTCTAATATTTAATTGTCTGGGCTCTGCCAAAATATACATTTTGCTATTTTATTTAATTCTCACAGTTTCTGTTCCCATTGTTTCATTTTAACAGAAAGGTAGTACTTTCAAAACAGCAGTCCCTTTTCTACGCTTGATGTACTTGAAGAACTTAATTTCCATTTTCTTTCATCAGAATTACCTGCCACTGTCCTTGGGGGTTGGCGTTTCCGGGGGGCCCCCGCATCTTCATCATCAGGGTCCTCCCGTGTCTGTTCTTCTTTGTGATTTTCTGCACGACCTTGTGACGTGGGCCGGACAGTCAGTGGCCAGTGGCCGTGAGTGTGGACCCAGGGCCCTTTGCCCTCTTACTAGGATTCCAGAGGAGCAACTAGGGAAAATGAGTCTGGAAACCAACCATGTTCTTTCCCAGGGGATCTTAGAGTTTTGCACTGGCCACACTCCCACTGCTTTCTGCAACATTTCACTTAAAAGGAGTTAGGATCTTCAGCAGACACTGTGTCTCATGCACTTTCCTGCCCTGGAAACTCTATTTGAGTCTAGGTCATAGGTGTGAGTGAATCCCAGAGGGTCCCTTTTTATGTTCTTGGGCTCCTTTTAAGCGTGGTGACATAGATACGTTTGCACTGAACAAGAAGGGCATCCATGATATATTGTTAAATGAAAAAAATAGCAAGACAGACAACATAATACACACTGGGGGGCTGGGAGCATTATCTCGGGTTAGACTGCCTGGGTTCAAATCTTAACTCTGTCACCTAGAGGCTGTGTGACCCTGTCCTACTCACTTAACCTCTCTGTGCCACTCGTTTTCTCAGCTGGCCTTTAAATAAAAGAGTCTTTTTTTTTTTTTTTAAGATTTTATTTATTTATTTGACACAGAGAGAGATAGTAAGAGAGAGCAAGCACAAGCAGGGGGAGCAGCAGGCTGGCAGGCAAAGGCAGAGAGAGAAGCAGGCTCCCTGCAGAGCAAGGAACCCAATACGGGGCTCGATCCCAGGACCCTGGGATCATGACCCAAGCTGAAGGCAGCCACCAAACCGACTGAGCCACCCAGACGCGCCTGAATATAAGACTCTTAAGTCACAGGATGGTCATGAGGATTAAACGGCTTCAAATATGTATAAACATAGAGAGCAGAGCCTCACACACAGTGAATGCTTAAAAACATGTATTTATAGTTTCTCAAGAGAACACATTTTGGAAGGAATATCCATTCATCTAACTTACTAAATAAACTGTGACCTAAGTGGTTACCTCTAGGGACTGAGTGAGAGAGACAAGGTCAAGAGGACCAGATTTATGCTCTATACACTTAGGTGTTATTTGGAAATTGCCTGTTCGTAACAGACCCACTAGGAGGGTTGAGGCTAGGAAAAGATGGGGATCTGGCCGCATCTGCGTCTTACAATTAGCTGGGGGACCCGGGCAAGTCTTTGCACCAGCAAGTGCACATGCTTCCTCGAGCTTCAGGTGAAAGGCCCGCTGCCCCCATCGGATGACTATGAGGGATACACAAGTTCGTACACCCGCACCTGCCCCAGCGCCTGGCTCCCTAAAGGACAGACGTTCCCCATGGCAGTAGTGGGAGGGAAATGGAGATCAAAACCCGCAGCCCCTGGATCATTAGGATGTTTGTCTTTAAAGCCTTGAGAGAAGAATTTAGAAGGCATGTCCCTGAAGGGACAGTAGAAATTAAATGAAAATTGTGGGGTCTTGTGTTCCTTTCCGTTGTTTCCCTCCCTCCCACGATGCCTGTGAATGTCTCAGCCATGTCTCAGCCACGCGTGCACTCTTCACCGAGCATCCCAGAGCCGTCTTGCCAGCGTGTTCACTTTTTTCCTGTAACTGGAAATTAACTCTCCCCATTCTCAGTTTCTTGCTCTGCTTTGTAGAATTCATTTGATCTTAAGGGTTTTTTGCTTTCAAGTTACTGAGAGGAATCACAATTTTGCTCTTTTTCTTGCCTCATCTGCTTTTGTAAGAAAAGGTGAGGGGCGCCTGGGTGGCTCAGTGGGTTAAGCGTCTGCCTTCAGCTCAGGTCATGATCCCAGGCTCCTGGGATGGAGCCCCGCATTGGACTCCGTGCTCAGCGGGGAGCCTGCTTCTCTGTCTTTCTCTCCCTCTCCCTTTGCCCTTCCCCCTGCTCACTCTCTCTTCCTCTAATAAAATATAATCAAGTCTTTTAAAAAATGATAAAAGACGGGACGCCTGGGTGGCTCAGTTGGTTGGACGACTGCCTTCGGCTCAGGTCATGATCCCGGAGACCCAGGATCGAGTCCCGCATCGGGCTCCCAGCTCCACGGGGAGTCTGCTTCTCCCTCTGACTTTCTCCTCGCTCATGCTATCTCACTGCCTCTCTCTCAAATAAATAAATAAAATCTTAAAAAAATGATAAAAGAAAAAGTGAATATTATTAATGCAACCATATGCATCAAATATTGACCCACTGAATGTGTTAGCTACAGAGGATCCGTTTTATAATTCTATCATGGTTATGAATTCTAAGACTTGGAAACTCCAAAAAAAAAGAAGTAAATATGTCTTCCCACGTTGCCCCCAAGAATTTACAATTTACAACCTAATAGTAAAATGAAAATGTATAGATACAAGAAACGACGCGTCAAATGTTTGCGTGGCCACCAGTGACCAGTGTGTGCCAGAGACGTCAGGTCTGGGTGTGACCATGCAGCCAGAGAGAGAGGCCCCCTTTTTACACACCTGCTGGGTGATGGCAGTTGTGTCCCTTGCTTGATTATCTCCTCAGATGTGCTTAACGACCACACAGTGTTATTATTCCTACTTTCCTGCTGTGGATCCTGAGGGTTTCGGAGGTCCCACACTCAGAAATGACAAGGCAGGACCCATACCCAATCACCTCCCTCCCAGCGCCTTCAGGGGATGTGAGGAATGTCCCCTGTGTGAGGTGCAGAGTATGGTCAGGGATAGCAAAGGGCGGTCACAAATGACCTGTGGTGCTTGCTTTCCCAGGAGACTGGATTTGCCTTGTGCCCATGACAGAGGGACCGTTGAAGGGACGGGGTGGCTGAGAACTCCTCTTTCTCCGCAGTGGAAGAGACTCAGCCCCCTTGACTTTGGGGATTCCTCCTTCCCAGCCACACCTCCTTCCTGTCCCCCAAAACTGGATTGCACAGATTATGTATCTTGTTGGGTCACCCCCGCCGAGTGGCGCAGATCTGAGGTGGTCGAGGTGGTCGTGAGAGCGCCGGGTGTTTTCTCAGCCTTCCCCGCCGCCGCCTTCCCTTCCAGCTGCTGCTCACAATGCAGCCTCAGTTTCTGCCTTCAGCCTACCCTGCACCTGCATCCCCTCCTCGAGCCCTCCAGTCACCAGCTCTCCTGTCCTAAGTGTAACTGTGTTCATCCCAGTTACGCAGGAGTGGAGGCAACACTTCTGGGTCTGCTGGGGGAAAGAAACTGTGGCAGATCTGAGAGTAAAACCTCGAATGGGAGAAGATGGAACCTTCCCCCAAGGAGTTGTATCGAGAGAGAAAAATTGAAACACCGTGCGCTCTGATGGGAGCGTGGGCGGGGGGAGGGTAATATGCCTGCAACACTTCGCATAGGCTGGTCCTGCCACTTGGAATGCCATGCTCTTTCTCTCCTGCTTGGCACCCTGGCATTTTCCTTCTCGAGATTTGTCAGATACCCTCTGCTTGGCCACCTCCTCGCTGCCTCAAGCAAAGATGATTATGGACGGTAGTCCTCCTATCATACCGACTTAGCGTAGTTGATGGTGTCTCTAACCAGTGGTTTCCGGGGAGCACGAACCGTGTCCCCAGCCCGACGTGTGCAGTAAGCACTCAAACGCGTGGGCTGTCTCAGATCACAGCTGAACAAAGTAGGACAAGGTGGATTCCAGCTGGGGTGGGGGGGCGGGGGAGGGGAGGTTGGAGAGTGTGATTTCCAGAGGAATTAAACGTCAGCTGATGCTTGAAGAGACTTTGCCAGAGAGTTTGCTGGGTTAAGGTCCAGGACAGGTCCAGATTTTCCTGGAAAATGGGATGCTCCAGTTTTCTGGATCTCTGTTATCCCTACTGGCCTCTCGGGCCGGGTAATTCTCGCCGGGTGGAGGGAGAATCTGGTGCCTTGTAGGGGGTGTGTCAGCATCCCTGACCTCCCTCCCACCCCCTAGGCATCAGGAGCACATTGTTACCAACTGGGGACAAGAAAAATGTCTCTAGACACTGCCGAGTGTCCCATGGGGGCAAAGTCATCCTGGGCTTAGAACTCAACAAAGCTTGGCTCTTGTTTAGCCTTGAAAAAGCCATTCTATAAAATCAAATGGACAACCACAGAAACTTACTGTTCCCACTGGTGTTGAGGAACTGCTACAGGCCAGTCAGGCTATGCTGAGTGTTTTCTACAAATTCTATCTAATCCTCAACTAGGATAATCCTCATTTTATAGACGAGGAAGCAGGATCACAGCGCTCAGGCAGCTGCTCACAGGGAAGAAGGGGCATGTCTCCTGACTCTAATGTGAAAGACTCAGGGCACCCTTGTCTTCATGCCTTCCTAGTGACTGCTGCTCCCTTTGCAAACAGTGTTCAGTACGTGCGGTAATTGGGGGACAGCAGGGGGCATGCAAATAGGCTGAAAATTAAAAGCAGATCAGATACAGGAAATATGTCCAGATATAAAAATACTCTGATAAATACGGATCTTGAAAAGAAATAGTAACTAGCTTACTTTCAAGCAATCCTAAAACATAAATATCAAGCCGAAAGAATGTCCTTTGCCAGCTGTCCCAGCATGTCCTTGACATGTTAGAAATACATAGTCCAAATGAACGCTTTCACTAGATTTTTTTTTCATCAGCATTATTTCTGCAATTATATTAGCTTCGATCTTAGTTCTCAAGCACTGTTCCTAACCCATTGTTCGTAGAAATCATAAGTGAATCTTGGATCCTGAAAGTCTGCTGTGGGCAGGATCCGGCCACACTCCTTCCCTCGTTCTCCCTGAGAAAAGAGTAAGGACAGTAAGAGGGTAAGAAGTTGGCCCCTCAGGGTAAAGGGGCTTGATGTTTCGATTAGATGTTTCAATTAGAACTACTTCTCGTTTGATTTCTATTTCTTGCTGTTTTGAAGGAAATTCTATTAACAAAAGGTTTGGGGCTTGAGAGTGCTGATGCAGAGCGTGGGTCCAATGTAGACTTTTGTTTTTGAGGTAAACCCCTGTGATTTCAACAGCCACTGCTGTGCATAAACAGCAGAGAGGCAAACACTTTGCCAAGTGTTTTTCTGTGGTCAAATTGCATAAAAACCTCTGAAAGGCAGCAACCAAGGGAGGCAGCATGATACATCAACTCTTTAAAAACAAGCTTTGTCTTTTTTTTTTTTCTAAGTAGAATTTGATTCCCATTTTGGCATTCCAGAATGTTCTGTTCGCGACATGAGCAAATGCTCCATATTAGGGCACATCTTTCCTTCTGGCAGCTCGAATGAATAACAAGAGCTCAGTTCACAGAGTTTGGTTCTGACTGTGCGAGTCCGCAAAGGTTGGATTCCCTTTAAAGACGCGTTTGATTGCAGGGGGTTTACTGACCCTCTTTGATATCCTCCACGGACTGCCTGACTGAGCTAAGCGGAGGTTCCCGGTCACCAGCCTGGGGAAACGCGCTGCCTCTGGGGACCTGCCCACAGAGCTTGTTCTTCGAGTCGACTTTGCCACCTCGTGGCTCCCTCTGGTATCGCGTCACCCCGGCCAACATAGCTTTGTGGAAAGTCCCTTTAGCTGTGACGGACGGTGGTGAATGGTGACTGTCGCTTCTGGGTTCGGAATATGGAGGCAGCACCAAGTAACTGATCTTAGGGAAAGGGCATGTTTGTGAGCTGAAGAGGTATTTTGGGGGTTTTGCCTGATTTTTCACCGTTTTTCACAATTACAGTAATAGTGATAAGAATAATAGAGGTGGAATTAATTTGCACATTTTTCATCATCCCAGGAGGTATAAACGTTGACAGCCCCCAGTCCTTTTTTTTTTTTTTTTCAGAACAGGTAACGCCAGGACGGCGTATAGAAAGTAAGAGGACTTTTGTCTCTAAGAATCCATCATTAGAAACGTGCCTCACACTTACACTGGCCTCTCAGGTTTCTCTAAGAACTGGCACATGGGTTTTCACATTGGATATTTACACGTTTTAAACTTTAAAACGCTTTCCAGCTATTTTACGGACTTATAATCCCAGAAAACATTTTCTACAACTAATGGGGAGTAGGTTTCTCAGAGCCATTCTTCACTTCCCCCTAAACTTTGTATCCTTAAATACTTAGCCACATTTTGGTTCCCTTTCTCATTGTAAATACTAATAAAAGATGCCAAGCTGCCCATGGTGGTGACTTTCAGATGACGCTGACCACCGCCCACAGTTCAGATCCCATCTTACGTCATGACCACATATATGAGCACGTTTTTATTCTCCTGTTGACCCACTGATCGGGTTCTGACTTCACTTCTGAAGAACTCAGTGAGTCGGTTCTGTACATGCTCGTAAAGAGAACGTAGTGAAAACGGGCTGGAAAAATATACACTCAGAGACGAACTCAGGAGCCGAGCTACAGATACACAGATGTGAGTAATCCACATGGAAGGCAAGGGCCTCCCTCCCAGAATCCAGGAGTGAAGGCGTTCGCTGACACCCACTGGCAGGATCGTGTTGCGTTGAAAAGCATGGCTTCCTTTGGGTCTCCTCACCAGTGTGAGTCAATCCAGTGAGCAAAGATTATGAAGTCCCTTGATTAGAAACGGACAAGCTCTACGGCATGGAGGCTGTTGAGTCAGGACCAGGAAGAGGATGGTGCCTGGAAATCCTATCCTCCTCTCAGGGACAGCACTGTAAACAGAAAGCCCACATTGATCATTTCATTTGGATCTCACCCAGGACCCCTGGTTCTTCGGAAATCACACGCTGTTTATAAAATGGCAGATGCATGTGAGGAAAGACATTAGGTGACCTTCACTTCCAGTAAGTATTTTTAGATATCTTTATGGAAGGTTTTTCTTGACATTGTGATCACTTTCCTCGGATGTCATACCAGCCAGACGTCCACTGCTGGGCCTCCAAGGCACAAAGATGCTTTTAAGAAGAGGAATCTGAGGGACACCTGGGTGGCTTGGTGGGTTAAAGCCTCTGCCTTTGGCTCAGGACATGATCCCAGAGTCCTGGGATCGAGCCCCGAATCAGGCTCTCTGCTCAGCAGGGAGTCTGCTTTCTCCTCTCTCTCTGCCTGCCTCTCTGCCTACTTGTGATCTCTGTCTGTCAAATAAATAAATAAAATCTTTTAAAAAAAAAAAAAGAAGAAGAGGAGGAGGAGGAGGAATCTGGCCCAGAGGCAGGGAGAAGGTTATGGAAAATGTCTCAGGTACTGGGACCTGAGTGAAAGTTGGGAGGAGGGGGAGGGGATGGTGTTCCCTAGCCATATTCAGACACCCCCTGACTAGATCCAGCCTCACTGTGAAGAGAACAGGGACACCAGAAATGTACCCCACCGGGCTGGGAATAGAAGATGAGTGCTGTGCAGAGGCATGGCCATTGTGAGGGTCCCCTCTGAAGAACAAAGGGAAGAAAGTTCCCTACAGTGGTGGGGAGTGAAGGTCCAGGACTGACAGAAGGACTAGGATTTACTGTGTCAGACAGGACATGAATCATTTACTCATAAAGTGTATATCATTGTTTCAGTCCATTAATACACTGGTAAAGGAGTAAGGAATTTGATTTTTAATTTTTCTTTATTATATTTTTTTTGAGAGAGAGAGAAATTGCAAGGGGTGGGGCAAAGGGAGAGGAAGAAAGAATCTCAAGCAGGCTCTATGTCCGGCACGGAGCTGGATGCGGGGCTCGATCCCAGGACCCTGAGATCATGACCTGAGCCAAATTCAAGAGTTGGATGCTCAGCCAACTGAGCAACACAGGTGTCCCAGGAATTTTATTTTATTTATTTATTTTTAAAGATTTTATTTATTTATTTGATAGACAGAGATCACAAGTAGGCAGAGAGGCAGGCAGAGAGAGAGGAGGAACCAGGTTCCCTGCCAAGTAGAGAGCCTGACTCGGGGCTCGATCCCAGGACCCTGGGACCACGACCTGAGCCGAAGGCAGAGGCTTTAACCCACTGAGCCACCTGGGCGCCCCCCAGGAATTTTATTTTTGTATAACAAGTTAAACCTCCGTTTTCAGGCCCCATCCCGCAACAGGAATCAGCACACACTTAACGGTTTACAACATCCATTTACTATCTACCATTGCCTGTCCTCCTGGAGAACCGGGCTCGGGGTGGAGGGCAAGATTCCAGGATCTTCCCCTCAGCTCTCTTCCCTGCCTCCCTCTGGCTTTGGAAATGAGTAGTTTTCTCCTCAGGGACATTACAGGTCAAGCTGAAGCCCTCTTTGTCCGTCATCCTCACCATTGCTGTCTTCCCTGCCCAAGACGTCACTGCCAACGTGTGATTGGCATCCTTGTCTTTTTATGAGACTTTTAAGCATACAAATATCTATATAAGATACGTGCTATTTTTGTATGTGTTTTGTTGCTACCTAAATCATATCATGTTTATTCATCACCCCACAACTTGTTTTCTCTTACTCAACAACATATTTTTAGAGGTTTTGAAACTTTCCTATTTATGTGCACATCTGTAACTTTCTATATATGTATGTATCCAGCCATGAAAGCATTGCCAAGACCAGAGTCATGAAGCTTATCCCCTGTGTTTCCTTCTGGAAACTATAGCTTCATTAGAAACACATTGGCTTATGTTTAAGTCAATAGATGATTGATAGAAACATAGATGATTGATCGGTAAATTTTTTTCTGCTGTATTTCCCTTTATTACCAGATTTTTTTTAGCCACTGTCAAACGGATGTTCTTTTCCTGATTTTTGTCATGACAACACATGCTTCAGCAAACATCCTGCGTAACCCCCCTTGTATAGGACTATATGCAAGATTTTCTAGAGAACAGACACCCAGAAATCAAACTGCTGGCTCGTGGTGCATAGACTTTTTCCATGGGATTGATAGCTGAATCACCTTTTCATAGTAGTTGTAGTGATGCATTTTCTTTAACGGGGTGAGGAGGCACCTGTTGTACTGGACTAATGTTTCGGCCAGTACAGCGCTCCTTGATGTTTAAAGACTCTAGTGTTTTAAGCTCTCTCTCTACCAGAGTGTTTCAAGTCAACTTTAAAAAGCCAATTTGATGGGGGCCTGGGGGGCTCAGTCAGTTGAGCATCCAACTCTTGGTTTCGGCTCATGTCATGATTTTAGGGTCGTGGGATCGAGCCCCACGCCCAGCTTCCTGCTCAGTGGGGCATCTGCTTATCCCCTGCTCCCTCTGTCTCTGTCTCTGTCTCTCTCTCTCTCAAATAAATACAATAAAAAGCAAACTTTGAGCATGGTTTCCCTGAGTTACAACCCCACGCTAAGGACCTGAGAGGTTGGCGTTGGTGGAAGGCAGGCAGCCGATCAGGGAAGACTTCCAAGAATTAGCTCACCACACGTTTCTTGCCCTCTCCATAACCCACAGAGAGCATGTGGTGGCCTTCCTGGGGTCCTGTTTGTTTTTCTTGTGATAAGAACACTTAACATGAGACCTACCTCCTGAAAAGAATTTAACCACACACTGCAGGTCTGTTATCTGCAGACAGCGCTGGCGTGTGCAGCCCGGACTCACCTTGCATCACGTGTGTCCCCTGAGTATGGGGTTTCTTGTCCCTCGCTGCCCCCACACCCGGCTACCACCCATCCACTCTCCGCTTCTCTGCGTTCTGCTGTTTCTGATGCCCCAGATAGGTGACTCATGCAGTATTTGCCCTTCTGGGACTGGCTTATCTCATGAAGCACCACGTCCTCGGGTTCCCCCCTATTGTCACATTTCCTTTTTTAAGGCTGAGAAGTAGTCCGCGTGTGCACGCACTGCATTTCCTTCACCTGTTCATCCGTCCGCCGATGTCTAGTTTGTCTCTCTGTCTCGGCTACTGTCGAGAGCGCTACAATGGACATGGGAGGGTTGAGAGCTCTCGAAGATACTAATTTCAGTTCTCGTGGAAGCATTGCCAAGGTCAATGTCATGAAGCTCGTCCTCTGTGTTTTCTCATGGGAGCTGTATAGTCGGATGTCTTATGTGCAAGTCTTGCATCCATTTGTGTTGTTTTTTGGGTTTTTTTTTTAAGATTTTATTTATTTATTTGAGAGAGAGAGAGAGAGAATGAGAGAGAGAGCATGAGACGAGAGAAACAGACTCTCTGGCGACCAGAGAGCCCGATGTGGGACTCGATCCCAGACTCCAGGATCATGACCTGAGCAGAAGGCAGTTGCTTAACCAACTGAGCCACCCAGGAGCCCCCATTTGTGTTGGTTTTGTGTTGACTTTAGTGTACGGTATAGGACTGGGGTCCAGTTTCGTTCCTTCGCCGGTGGCTGTCTGGTCTTCCCGGGGTCTTTTGTGGAAGAGGCTGTCCTTTCCTTGACTTCTTGGGTTCCCCTGTCAAAGATCAGTTGACCGTATATACACGAATGTTTGTGAGCACTCTTTCTGGCTACACGGGTCTGTGTGTCTGTGTTTAGGCCTGTTTCATACTCTTAATTACCATGGCTTTGTGATCTTTTTTTTTTAAATCAGGGACTGTGGCGCGCCTGGGTGGCTCAGTGGGTTAAAGCCTCTGCCTTCAGCTCAGGTCATGATCTCAGGGTCCTGGGATCGGGCTCTCTGCTCAGCGGGGAGCCTGCTTCCCCCTCTCTCTCTGCCTGCCTCTCTGCCTACTTGTGATCTCTGTCTGTCAAACAAATAAAATATTTTTTTAAAAAAATTTAAAAAAACTTAAATCAGGGATTGTGTTTTCTCTAGCTTTGTCCTTCTTTCTCAAGATGGTTTTGGTTCTTCGGGGTCCTTTGTGGTTTCACATAGGTAATCCATCTTTACAAAGAAAGAAGTGTGGTCTCAGAGATGTTAGGCCTTTGGCCAAATGTGCCCTCCTTCTCAGCCAACCCCAAACTCGGACCCAAAACAAACGGGCTCTGAGACCATGGTTCTTAACTACCTTTCACTGCTTTCCAATAAAAAGTTATTAATGAAAATATCGGCCTCATATTTTTTTTAAGATTTTATTATTTGACAGAGAGACAGCGGGAGAGGGAACACAAGCAGGAGGAGTGAGAGAGGGAGAGGCAGACTCCCTGCTGAGCAGAGAGCCTGATGTGGGACTCGATCCCAGGACCCTAAGACCATGACCTAAGCCAAAGGCAGAGGCCTAACGACTGAGCCACCCAGGCACCCATAGCCTCATATTTATTAATAGAAGTGATGTCCATGCGTCTCATTGTATTATAGCATCAGAGGAGTGCCCATGATTTCCTAGACATTTCTCCCCTCGTAGCTGTAAGTCATAACAGATTTTAATAATGTGCTTTTGCCCATAATTTCCACTTCCTATTCAGAAGGCTTTCTTTTCTTCAGTGACATGTTCGCCTACCAGATTCACATCCTCCTTTTTGCTGTCACACATATGAAGGTATCAGGAGACAATTATAGTTATCTGGAGTGAATGTATGATCATTAACTATTAACTTATTAATTACTGTCCTTTGGATGTTATACCATATGGGGGGGGATGACAGGTTACTCTCCTTGAAGGGTCCTTTTGCAACAGGAAAATTCCTGCTCATTTCACAGCCTATATCTGTGGTATGATGGATGGAGACAAGAATATTTTTAAAATAAGAAAAAGCACCTATCTGAAACTTTAAGGGGTATTCGATATTGCATTGGTGTTGAATTATAAAGAGGACAATGGCCACCGGTAGACATGCCAAAGAATTTAGGTCAAAGATCACCTGTCTAACAGTCTGTGATTCACAGAGTTTCTAGTGATTAGCCAAGAAGCCGCTAGGTTCCAGGAGCCCCAGAGCAGGTATCTAATGAACCCAGTACAGAGAGCTGGTCCCACCCATGGGTAGGACTCAATTCTGGTCTCTTTTATATTCTGTGTTCTCATAGGGGATAATTGGAATGGAATATTGTATAATTTGTGGTGTTCTACAGAATCACAGGATGAAATGAACCGAAAGAAAAGAATTACTCTAAGGCATGTTTCTAAAGTCCCTACTTACAATCTCCACTGATACTGGTCAGCTGAGCAAATTATTTGGCTCTTGAATTCTTACACACAGAATGTGATTTGACATTTTGTGTGTAATTTGCAGGGAACAATTTGACACTGCCTAAAATACGTGGTGCTTTTTAAAAACTATTATATTCAGATGCCATATCTCATCTACGGGGTAGGTCCGTGGAGGGGAGAGTCCCGACTTACCGACTTCAGTGGCACCGGTGCGAATGACCTAAAGCCTCCAGTGGTTCTGTGAGAGGTGCTGACGTTGCGGGTGGCAGTTATGGTAGTTGGGATCGTCTGGGCGGCAGATGGCGTAACCTACTTCAGCAGCGTAGGCAACAGAGAAAATGGTTGGCTCCCATAACCTGCAAGGTCAAGGGGGAAGGCTTGACTTCAGGAGTTGCTAGGTCCAGGTTTTTTGAGAAGACATCATGGTCATGCTGTCTCCACGCTCCACATTGCCTGCCGTCTCTCTCCTCTCCGTTTGCTTGCTTCTCAGATTTTCCACGAGCATATAAATAGGTCACCAGCACCTAAAAATCCCAAAGAACAGAGAGTTCCCCTCTCTCTTTCCTGAATCCGTATCAGCTCCCCTCCCTAACTTACTGCTCCTGCTGCCATGTTCTTCAGGCCCACTGCTGAGGCAGAGGAGTCAGGGGCCGTGTGCTGGATGCCCTTCCAGAAATACATACTGTGGAGGACAGGGCATTTCCAAAAGGATGGCTGAAGGAAAGACAAAGAGCAGACACCCACTGTCTGACATTGACAAGAAGAAACAAAGAGGAGAGGAGAGAGATGTATCATCAACACAGACGTAAAGCACTGGGATTACTGGCCATTACAGTTATAAGAAAATCGGCAAGGCAGGAGCTGTGAAAGTTAGTCGCCAGAACATGATCAGCATCACGGGACAGGATGGCAGAGACTTAGAAGGTGTTTTAAGAATTTTAGGTCAGGGACGCCTGGGTGGCTCAGTTGGTTAAGCGGCTGCCTTCGGCTCAGGTCATGATCCCAGCGTCCTGGGATCGAGTCCCACATCGGGCTCCTTGCTCGGCAGGAAGCCTGCTTCTCCCTCTGCCTCTGCCTGCCACTCTGTCTGCCTGTGCTCGCTCGCTCTCTCTCTCCCTCTCTCTCTGACAAATAAATAAATTAAAAAAAAAAAAAGAATTTTAGGTCACCTGGGTGGCTCAGTGCATTAAGCCTCTGCCTTTGGCTCAGGTCATGATCTCAGGGTCCTGGGGCCGAGCCCCGCATCGGGCTCTCTGCTCGGCGGGGAGCCTGCTTCCCCCTCTCTCTCTGCCTGCCTCTCTGCCTACTTGTGATCTCTCTCTCTCTGTGTCAAATAAATAAAATCTTTCTTAAAAATTTTTTTAAAAAGAATTTTAAAACGTGCTGTGGGAGGTCATGTGAGATTCAGAGCACACCCCAGGGGCCGGAGCGGGGAGCAGGAGGGAGGGAGGAATATAATAGGGGTTGCAGTCCAAACCAAGCATGGACAAGAAACTTAGCCACTATGTCCAGGAAGCTTTGGAGCTTTGGAGTGAAAGACATTGGGGAGAGAAAGCTGTCCAGAGGGTGTGTAGAAGAAGATCAGCAGGGCTATGGGGCAGATCAGAGAGAAATGCAGGACTAAGGGTAGTCATAGGAAGGAGAAAGTAATACTCGTGGGCACATGTTGGGGAGGACACCTCGCCTCCCCAGGAGGAAGTGGCTGTTAAATTCAAGGACAGAACTTGGAGCTGAGGTGTCTGGTTTCAGATGGGTCTGTTCTCCTCTCTCCGTGTGGCTGCAGGTGTGGCGGGGAAGATGGGCGGACACCCTGTAGGAATTGTGGGAACCTGGGAAGCAGGTGGGGACAGAGAGCACATAGATTATCCTGCATTTGCATCTGGGAAGAAACCCTCAAGGCAATCCAGTACCCCAACAGCATGTAGCATTTCCCAAATACGGACAGTCGGTGGGAGTGAGCCGGAGATAAGGGTGAGTTGACTGCCCCAACAAAACCCTCAGGAGTGAAAAGCAGTAAGGAAGAAAACCCCATCCATCACCCATAATTGGAAATCAGTGCCTTGTGGGGAATTTCATCTCTGGATTATACAAGTGTTCTTTTCTGTAACAGAACAATATGTTAGAATATTTAGACTATTTTTTTTTTGCTATTTTCAAATAGTGCTGAAGTAAATATATATAAGTGTATATATGTATGTAAGTGGATATAAAATTATATGTGCGTGTTGTGTATGTCCAACCACTTGGGTATTTTATGTGTAGGTATACACACACCCACAATACATACATACCACACATACATGCATCAGCTCCTGGGATCTGGGAATTTGTGCATTATCCTGACAGATGCTGCTAAATCACCTGTCACATCGTTGACCAATTTACACGGTAGCCACGACCACGAAATTCTGTCCTTCACACTTGTCCATCCTGCCTGCCTCCAATCATTTATATTTTGCTCATCTTTTAGGTGACAGATGGCATCTCATCTAATTTTTAAATGCACATTAATTCTACTTTAAGGAGGTGGATAACACATTTTAGCCAGTTGGGACAGGCTAGTTGGATGCGGCCTCTGGACAGACCGGTGGAGAGTTAGAGAAACATCACAGTGCGACGCAGAGTGGGAGGGCTCGAGGTGATCTGGGTGAGAATCTCTCCTCCCTCCTCCCTCATGCATCGGCTTGATCTCTGGACACATTGCTTAACTCTCTGTGTCTCCATTTCTCATAAAATGTGATTATTTTAAGGATTCAGTGAGATAAAGCATATGGTGATTTGCACAACGTCTGTCACGTAGGAGAAGTGTCCGATCTGTATTCTCTTTGGATCATTTATTATTGCACTGTGTTGGGCTCTGGGCATCCTGAAGGCCACAGCAAAGTGAGTTCATTGTTCAAGAAGAAGAAGAGTCAAATAACAACAGACCCGACGCTTCTGTCGCACATAGCTCTGTGTCAGGCTCCGTACTAAGCCCTGGACATACATTAAAACATTTCAGTGACAAACAAAGTCTCTTTGACCACTTACTATTGAATTCTAGGTTAAAGTTCTCAGTAGTTTATTCCACTAAGCAGAATGTTTCATTCTTATTTGTCTATGAGGCACGTGGTTCACCAAAACAGTTAAGTCACCCCCAGGAAGTGGCTGACCTGAGATTTGAACCTACGCCGTTAGGACTGCAAAGCCCTCCTGCCACACACTGAGGCTACTCCAGAAGGCGGCATGTGAATCTGACGGCTCTCTGTGGAGAGACTTGATGTGGGGCTCTTGCCAGGGGATATGTGTACCTGTTCGTATGTGACAGTTTATAGTTGAACCCTGTTTAGATCAAGAGCCTAAACACAACACAAGTGCTCCCAAGGGTATTGTGCTAGGATTATCAACGCTGGATTCACAGGACGACACTTGTTGAGGAATGATTTTGGCTGTGGCTGCTGATGTGAACAATCCAAGGGGAGGAGGCAGGTCCCACCCAGAGCTTTCCGAGACTGTCCGGGGGTCTTCCTGGTGATGCTCTCACTGGAGCATCTCACTTATTTATGTATTTTGGTTGACAAGCGTTTGAAAGAACTAGCTACAGTTCTGCAAGCCTTTGTACACAAACGTGTGCATGTGGGTGCTAAGACACTTTCTCGTCGCCGAAGGGAAACTGTCCAAATACTGGAAATATCCCAAACTTGGTTTGGTCAGTGCAGAATATTCTGGCAAAGCTCCTGGACATTATCAAGCATATGATAGCTGCCTTGTATACTGTTACCAACCGTTACACAGATCCGACCCGCTGCTTCTCTAGCCACATCTTGAGGTGACACAGTGTGTAGCGATTCACACCCATTTCCTCCCTTGTTCTGGGATGAGGTTGCTCATGCCTGGGGAGGCTTAAACGCTTGCCAACTCCCTAACACTGCGTATGCCTCCGGCCTGGGAGAGGCCTGGGCTCGGCTGGATTAAATGCAGGTGAATAAGACCAGTGTATCGCGTAAGCAGCACAGACACATCTCCTCTTTCCCCTCTTCTCTTTAAAATAAGGGAAGGAAGATTTTATTGGGGGAGTGCATGACGTGGAAGTGTAGGTGGTACATGCTTAGCAACAGGGAGAGTGTGGACGGAAAGAACAAGGCACAAGCAGGTGCATGTCACCTGCTAACTGTGCTCAGACAGATCAGCCTCCCCCACGTCCAGGCCCCTCACCTTTAAAGTAGGAGAAAGGGCTGGATGTTTCTGACCTGAGAGTAAGCCTCCTGTAAGAGGTCTCCCGTGGGTTTTAAAAGTTGTGCACTGCAAAGAACCAATCCAAAGAAAGCAGACGTTCTCCTAATGGCGCCTCTTCTCTCTTCTCTCCCCAGACTATGTCCGAGAATCACAATGAGCTGGCACACTAACAGTACAACCTCGCCTTTGTTTCCAAACATCAGCTCGCCCTGGGTGCACAGCCCCTCAGATGCTGGGCTGCCCCCAGGCACGGCCACTCACCTTGGCAGCTACAACATCTCTCGGGCAGCCGGGAATTTCTCCTCTGCCAATGGCACCACCAGTGACCCGCTGGGAGGCCACACCATCTGGCAGGTGGTCTTCATCGCCTTCTTAACGGGTGTCCTGGCCTTGGTGACCATCATCGGCAACATCCTGGTGATCGTGGCCTTCAAGGTCAACAAGCAGCTGAAGACAGTCAATAACTACTTCCTCTTAAGTTTGGCCTGTGCCGATCTCATTATTGGGGTCATTTCCATGAACCTGTTTACCACCTACATCATCATGAATCGGTGGGCTTTAGGAAACTTGGCCTGCGACCTCTGGCTCTCCATTGACTATGTGGCCAGCAATGCCTCGGTCATGAACCTCCTGGTCATTAGCTTTGACAGGTACTTCTCCATCACGCGGCCGCTCACATACCGAGCCAAACGAACGACAAAACGAGCTGGCGTGATGATCGGCCTGGCGTGGGTCATCTCCTTCGTCCTCTGGGCCCCGGCCATCCTGTTCTGGCAGTACTTTGTCGGGAAGAGGACGGTGCCGCCCGGCGAGTGTTTCATCCAGTTCCTCAGCGAGCCCACCATCACGTTCGGGACGGCCATCGCTGCCTTCTACATGCCTGTCACCATCATGACTATTTTATACTGGAGGATCTATAAGGAGACCGAGAAACGTACCAAAGAGCTCGCCGGGCTGCAGGCCTCGGGGACAGACGCGGAGGCCGAGAACTTTGTCCACCCCACGGGCAGCTCCCGGAGCTGCAGCAGCTATGAGCTGCAGCAGCAGAGCCTGAAACGCTCGTCCCGGAGGAAGTACGGCGGCTGCCACTTCTGGTTCGCCACCAAGAGCTGGAAGCCCAGCACCGAGCAGATGGACCCTGACCACAGCAGCAGCGACAGCTGGAATAACAACGACGCAGCCGCCTCCCTGGAGAACTCGGCCTCTTCCGACGAGGAGGACATCGGCTCTGAGACCCGTGCCATCTACTCCATCGTGCTCAAGCTGCCCGGGCACAGCACCATCCTCAACTCCACCAAGCTACCCTCCTCGGACAACCTGCAGGTGCCCGATGAGGAGCTGGGGGCGGCCGACCTGCAGAGGAAAGCCGGCAAGCTGCAGGCCCAGAAGAGCATGGACGACGGTGCCGGCTTCCAGAAAAGCTTCTCCAAGCTCCCCATCCAGCTAGAGTCTGCCGTGGACACAGCCAAGGCGTCGGAGGCCAACTCCTCGGTGGGCAAGACCACGGCCACTCTACCTCTGTCCTTCAAGGAGGCCACTCTGGCCAAGAGGTTTGCTCTGAAGACCCGAAGCCAGATCACCAAGCGGAAGCGGATGTCGCTCATCAAGGAGAAGAAGGCGGCGCAGACGCTCAGCGCCATCTTGCTCGCCTTCATCATCACCTGGACCCCGTACAACATCATGGTTCTGGTGAACACCTTTTGTGACAGCTGCATACCCAAAACCTATTGGAATCTGGGCTACTGGCTGTGCTACATCAACAGCACCGTGAACCCCGTGTGCTATGCGCTGTGTAACAAAACATTCCGAACCACTTTCAAGATGCTGCTGCTCTGCCAGTGCGACCGGCGGCGGCGGCGGAAGCAGCAGTACCAGCAGAGACAGTCTGTCATCTTCCACAAGCGCGTGCCCGAGCAGGCCTTGTAGGGGGGGGCTCGGCCCAGCGCGGCGGCCACGCGCACGCACCCACCCGCAGACCTCCCGGGGGCGCCTGCTGGCGGTGGGGTGATTGCCGGGGTGATCAAAAGGGGTTTGTCTTTTTATCACCCAGATAGGAAGGAAGCTGCCTGTTTACTGACCCAGTGAATAAACCCATTTTAATATAGAAAGACACCAATTCAGCAAAAAAACACAGAACATATTCCTAAATATAAAGAAATTTATTCTGAAATAGACTTTGGTTTTTTTTCCCTCAAAGATGGGGGAAAAAATGTTTCATAGCAATTCCACACCCAAATCGGTCTGCTGGGTTCTCTGAATCCCCGTTAGTGCGGGAATCTTAGCTGACTGTCACTAGCTGAGCCCGCGGCCACGTTCCTTCCGAGGAGCCCACACGGGCGACCCAGGTCCCACAGGGAACACGTCAGGCTAGTGAATCGGTGGTTCAGAAATTCATACATTGCAAAGCTGAACCTTCTTGTCCCAATAGAGCTTCCCCGTCTTCTTTGGTGTGTTGTTCAACTCTATTTGTGGACTTGATTCTTGCAAAGTACTGTTTCGTGCATTTCCAGTTTCGTACCAATAAAAATATACAAGTATATATATATAGTGTGTGTGTGAGAGAGAGAGAGAGAGAGAGAGACTTCTGCACACACACACAGTGTATACAATATACTGGGAATCACTGAGCGGGCAAATTATTCTTGCAATGTATGCTTTCAGTACTTTGATAACTGAAGTTCTCTAGGATCCTAAAACAACATAAAAGTGAAATAAACCCAGTGTAATGTTTTGGAAACCAGGGCTTTCCCCCACACACACACACACACAAACCGTCCCGGGGAATGCAGCAGCGCACAGCCAGACTCTGAGTGTAAGCCGGGTGCTTTGCTGATCTCGACAGAGCTCCAGCAAACCGGGGCCCCTCTTAGCGAGCCCCAACCACGAACCACGTCCACGGGGTTGAATCTAATCGTCCAAATCTGAATGTTGCCCAACAAAATTTCTGCTATCTCAGCTGCTTGAGACTCATAGTGTTGCGCTTGAATGTCACATGCAGCAATATCTATGGCAGAGCGCCCCGGTGACACCACGAGGAGGAGGGGGAGAATGTGCTGTTGGAGGTCCTGCTACCTGGCCCCTTCCAGATGCAAAAGGGCATCCCCCTGCGTTACCTAGCTGTGGCCAGCGCTCTCCGGGGTTCCTTGCGCGACCCTCACCCAGTCACGGTGGGGTTCGGGAGCTCTCATGTCCTCCGAAGAAAGTATTAACACTTTGAAAAGTATTGCTTCAAGTTGATTTCCTTAATGTTTTGAAAAAAAAAATGATTCTGTATCTCCTCTGAATTGATCCAAAAGCTCAATGTTGTACTGGGGGGGTGGGGGGGCGGGGGGGGGGTGCCACCGTGGCTTGTCATTTTTGTCACTGTTGTAGTTGTTGGGGTTCCTTCTTTTCCTTTCACCGGGGCTGTGTGGGGAGCGGGAGGGGAGGGGGCGGGGAGGGGGGGTAGAGAAGAAATCTCACCTCTGTACAGGGCCTCGGGTCATGGACCCCGGGCCGGGGTAGAAGCTGCTTCTGTGTTCACTGTGAGCTGGTGTTTACAGGTGACAACAGTGGGTGTGGGCTCAGTGGTGTCTGTGTTTCTGAACTATTTAATTTCATGTTCTGTTTATATGAAGAAATATTTATGCATACTTCACCAAGTGTCTATTTAATGTTGATAAATACTACCCTTCGGTCTTCAGCCGTGGTGTCCCTCGAAAGTGATTCTTTCAGGTCCCCCCGAGCAATCAGTGCGGTCCGTCGTGCTTTTAACAAGGCTGAGGAGAAGACGACGGCCATCCTGCTGGCAGCAACAAGTCCCTAACTCCTGGGGAATAAAAAGTCAACTGTGACTTTGACGGAAACGTGGAAAAACCACTCTTTCATTGAACCTGATGGGAAATGAACGAAGCAACCCTCCACCTTGGTGTTTGAAATTACATGACAAGGGTAAAAAAACAAACAAACAAAAAAAAAAAAAACAACCAGATCAGCGTAATTGAAAGAATATATATATTTTTGGGCCCACATTCAACCAAAGAACAAGAAAAACCAGAGACTATTTTCTAATACATAAAGCAAACTACGGAATGTTCTGTGATCCATTGTGAAACGTCTGGTGAGCAACAGCATCTCTATTTTCCTACTCTGGTTGGCCTGACGCTAATAAACATATGAATGCTGATCCCAGGGTCCCTGGACACCGTGATTCCCCTTCTTTTTGAAACTCCTGTCCTGCCTTCCTCCCAAAGGGCTGTTTCCTGTATTTCCAACAAAATTAGAGAGCATTTCGTTTGAGAAGTGGACAAACCCCGAGCTTTGGCACAACCAGGAAGGTCGGTAGCAGCTTGAACCCGATCCTCTCCTGACCCCTGTCCTGTCCTTAACGCTGATCGTGGCAGGAAAGAAACTACTCCAAGCCTCTTGCTCTCCCATTTTAAAATCTCTCATGGATGAAAGCTGTTTTTGCATGCTAAGTGCTTCCTGTGTTTGTAGAAAGGTATGGCCAACTCTTAGGAAGTTTTCTGAGAAGGAAAATAAGAAAAACAGACTCCTTTTGAATCTGGGGGACTTAGGATATGGGTGATCAAAGAGGTAGGAGTGTTTATAACTAGACAGAGCTACACGTGTCTTTCCCAAAGGGCTTGTCATGAGAAAAGGTATTGGGCATTTACAGAAGATCAAAATATCTTCATCGTCAGCCTATGTTATTCCACGTGGATGAGGTCTGCAGAGCTTTCGTGATAACTCACTTTAATGGAAAAAGCAAAATAAGCCTAAAATAAGCCGCACATGAACACCCCACACACACACATGTGCACACACATGTGCACACATGCACACACTTGCATGCACACATCCATCCTCCCATCTTCTCTTCTCCAGGCCTTACCAGAAGGGTAAGAGAAGTAACCTGTCTGGTCCCCTATTTCCCTTGGCTCTGTTCTCTTGGCCCATCCCCTACCTGTGGTCTCTCTGCTGGTTTCCCTACTATCCTGAATCATCCTTGCCTTAAATCCGGCCTTGACTCAAAATACACCCATTTCTGTTTTACCCTTTCATGTACAATAGTTCTACACTCTTGACAGAGAAACAGGATGCATTAGGCATCATTAGGCATTAGAAGCTGCAGTGGGTAAAGATCTAGAAGCATCTCTGCTTTCTCTGTCCACCGCCCTTGCAGAAGACAGGCAAGTTCATGGCTCTGGAAAGGGATGAGAGCCCCTGGGCATCACCCTGGAGGAGCGGGAGGGCGGAGTCGGCTGGAGAGGGCGGCCTCATGAGGGAAGCGGGGCACCAGGGCTCAGGCTGGTGGAGGAGGCTGACACCACACGGAACTAGGGATTGCTCTGGTGTCCCATCCTTGACTCCCAGACGGGGACATAATACCGAGACATCAGACGGTCCATCACTAGCAGCTTCAGAGGACGAACAAAAGTAGCACAAAGAAGCACTAAAGGTCACCAGGGATTTACATGTCCTCTGTGCACCCCTGCATGTCGCTTACACTCCCTGGGTTGTCTCCAGATGCTTGTGCTAATCAACAACACGAAGGCATCTGAACGTGCCCTCTGACAGCAGACAGATCAAAGCCGAGGCCCAGGGCAGGTGTAACGGTGTGTCTGACGAATAGGCAAACATGTCACAGACCCAGCAGACTAACTGCCTTACGTTTCAACACTGGAAGTCTGGGGGACCCACGGCTTGTTGGTGAGCCCGGGGATGGACTGCTCGCAATGCCCCTGCAGCCCGGGACCCACCTGAGGCCTGACGGCCTTGCAGACAGAGCCACTGGGGAGCGGGTGCTCTCGGGGCTACCCTCGGAGCTCTCCCAAAGGGACTGAAGCCGCAGAGCACGGCACCCAGGACATGAACCCTTTCCTCAAGCCGCCTCCTCTAAAAGAACACGTTCCCTCCACCGCAGCGTGCGTGGAGCTCAGCTCAGCTGGGAGCCATCTGGCCCGCACTTAAGGTCCGGGGATGGTTTCTCGGCTTCCCTCTGTGGGTGCAAGCCGTGGGCTCTCTCTGCCTGTGCTCTCACAACTCTATCTGGTATATGCTCAGCCTCCCCCAGGATTACTGCTCCAGACCCAGAGGCTGGCTCTGGGGACAGTAACCCAGACCTCTTCAGAACCAGGTATTTCCATCTTCTTTTTCCAGTGAGGAAGGAGGCTGCTGAGGGACCCCCCCCAAAAAAAGAGTTAATAAAGCCACTCTACCCCATGAAGTTTGCACCTGCCAAGTGCTCTCCTGGGCAGCTCCGACACGGGCAGGTGTTCCTGCCGCTCCTGAGTGGACGCGGCTACATTCACAGCCTCACGTACACATGGGTGGACAGGGCTCTCAGACGTGTAGACGAGGACCCCAAATGCTTGGTGAGAGCCAGTGTTTCAGAAGAACGTTAGGCCTGTGGTGGTCATAGCAGAACCCTCCGGCTCTGGTCTGGCCTGGGGTCACCCCCACTCCGAGTTGCATGAGATAGCCTTGTGAAAGGCACATGGAAAAGGAAGCTGTAGGCTCCGCGCCGGAGAGGCATTGATGACACTGTCCGCACCCAATTCAGACTCCGAAACTCTATCTTAATCTTAAAAAAAAAAATTATCTCTAGAATATAAAAGTCTCTTATCGTTCCTTCTCAAGGCCCAAAATACTTCTTAACAATTCTGCAATTTGCACATCAAGCCCCAAACTGTTTTTATCCTCAGTTCTGTGAGTTCCTTGACAATACGAAGCAGGTCCCCCGCCTCTGTCTGCCTCCCCATGGCTGGCACGATGTCCGTCGGAGATTGGACACTCAGTAAATGTTGTTGAATGTTTAATGTAAACCCCTTATAGGCCACAGAACGAGTACTTATCAGAACTGTGTGCAGCCCGGCCCCACGCTGCTGCGGTAGTCAGGGGTCACCAAGCTGGGAAAGTCACTTAAGGGAAAAATGTGATGATTCTTAGCTCATGAAACGTTCCTGAGCAGCAAGGAGAAATATTGTAAACAGACTTGAAGTCGTTGATGTAATGAGGAATACAGAAAGGGGGGGAAAAAAACCAACTCTCTCTTTTATCCCTAGAACTCGGAAACATTTTACCAGACTGGTGAACTTCTGTGGTCCTTCCTGATCGTCGGAGTGGAAGTGCTGAGAGGGCCTGCGGAGGCCGGGAAGACACGTTTTCCACTTGTGCACGTGAAGATCTGTCGTCGGTGCCAAACCTGGTCCGAGTGCCGTTCTGCTCGGTGTGGGAAGTTAGGGGAGAGTCCATGCTGTTCTGCAAGCAACGACACAAAAGTCCCGTTTTAATCCCTTCCTCGTCCAGTACCTGGGCTCTTCAGCTTCCTACCTTCCACCCTCCAGAGAAACTTCCTTGGGGCTCATGCTTGGAGCCATGGAAGGCAACATTGCAAGTGACACCTCTTTTCTTTTCTTTCTTTCTTTCTTTTTTTTTTTTTTTTTAAACACACGGGAACTAAGTTGGTGCAGGTCTGAGGGATAATTAAATGAAAACGGGCCTCCCAAATTGGGGCGTGAGCACATTGATTTCTGCGGGCAGGAAGCCTTGGGGGCAGCACCTGTGATGCGTCTGGTGATCACACCCTTCTCGTTCCTGAGGCTGTAGTGAGAAACCACTATCCAAAAAGAGATGATGGCTCTATATTTGCTTTGTAAGCAAAAGGCATGTATCATAGTTGCATCTAAAATAGTGTCCACATCTTTACCAAAGGCACTGAAATTTACCCGTTTTTATGACCTGGAGGCCTCCTCTTCCTTGGGAGGCATTTCAGGTGCACCCCCTCCCCCATGCCACGCTCATTCTTTCTCCTGAAAATACGTCCATTGTCTGTACTATAAAATGATGCCTGCAACTTTGTGGTGATATTATCCCCTGAGTTTAACAGTGAAATAAGGAAATAAAACTATTAATAAACAAAGAATGTGGTTTGCTTGCTTTGTAATCTACACGGCAGCAGCCGTTTATTGTGGGAAAGGGAGAACGCACAGAAGGGCTCGATCTGGAAGAGGCCAGTATTTGCACTGACCACTCTTTCTTTTTCATTTTCTAGAATTTTCTTCAGCCACCAAGACTGCTGCTGTCATTACCCAAAACAATTTTAAGCATGCATAAAATACATCTACACACACAGTCCTTATTCCAAGAGTGTAGGTGATGAAACCTACTTCTCTCTAGATAAATTCATTAACAAGGAGTTTTATTTCCCTCCTTTCAAAAGAAATGCTTATCTTCTTTTCTCCTTTATTTTAGAGTTGTTTGTCTATTTCCTTGGACCCATCAGAAATGTTTTCCTACCAAAAATGCAAGCATTGTATTTTATCACATTGCCTTTAAAATTATTACAAGTGTAGATACAAACTGAAGTCACTCTTAGCAAGAGACATGATTTTTTTTTTAATGTCTTGCTTGGTTAATTTATGGCTATTAAGCACAGCCGTAGAAACCAAACACTGCCTCTTCGGTGCAGAAACTTCCTGACTTTCACCTTGCGAGTAAAAGCAAGAAAATGTCTTCTGAATCTTTCTTTCTCCTTTGTCATTAATTTAATCCTCATTTTGGGTTTACAATTTGGGCACATGTTCTCTGGACCCTAGGACAACCCCTGTCTGATCTGACATACCATTTGATGATGATCCCCAAGGACATCTGAGCAAACTGCTTCTCTTACACCCTATGATAACAGGCAGTTCTATGTGAAATTAATACTGAGATTGAGGAAGAAAAGTTTTCTGTTGTACCAAAGTCTTCCCTAACTCGCTACATCAGTTTGGTAGATGTAACTGTATCTACAGGGGAAAAACCCAATGGCTGAGAGTATGAAAAAATTAATGAGGCATAAGAACATGTTAAAGCTGGAAAGACCAACCAGGCACAAGTTGATTTTTAACTGAGAGGGACTTTGGAGGGAAATGATAAATGGCTTTTGGGAGGACTTGCTATTTCTTAATCTGAATGGTTACATGGGAAGCAATTCGGTAAAACACAACTCTGCTGTCTTGACCTCAGTCAGTGAATCCAAGTGTTGGAACCTAGTTGGACTGACGAAAAATTTCCCGTAGAATTTTTAACTTGGGGTTAGAGGCTCTGGGGCCAGTCTCCTCTCACGCCGCCAAGACTGGGAAACCCGAGCCAGCAGCCATGTTTTACATCATCTGCGTCATAGGAACACATCGGAAACTGATGTGGAGAAAACGGGGAGAGGAATCGGATTCTAGAGACAAGAGAAAGGCGCTATCCATCCCTGGTTTCCCTGAGGTCCGGCGGCATCGTCGCACTCCTCCCAAACGCGGCCGATCGGAGGTAGTTGGCCTGTCCCAGGTACTCACCAAACAAATCTAACGTTTTAGTTTAAAGGCACTGGGTCAAGTATCTATTACTTGTGATTAAACAGGACTACCCACTCCCAGTGGAGTGAATTAGTTAATACAAATGTCTGTGAAATCTTAAATTGTTTCACTGAGAAAATGGGATTGGCCGTTCAGGCTTAATTGACCATTCAGTTGATTTAAGTATCCCGCAATTAACTAAATTTATATTTGAATGTTTTTTTAAAGATTTATTTATTTGACACAGAGAGACACAGTGCGAGAGGGGACACAAGCAAGGACAGTGGAAGAGGGAGACACAGGCTTCCTGCCAAACGGGGAGCCCGATGCGGGGTTCGATCCCAGAATCGTCGGTGCCAAACCTGGGGTCATGACCTGAGCTGAAGACAGACACTTAACTGACTGAGCCACCCAGGTGCCCCAGGGGGGATGTTTTAAATAAAAAGTCAGTATTAGTGGCCCTCTCTCTCTCTGCCTGCGTCTCTGCCTACTTGTGATCTCTGCCTGTCAAATAAATAAATAAAATCTTCAAAAAAAAAAAAAGTATTAATGCTCTGGATTTACTAAATGATGTATCTCTTATAATATCTTGTTTGTAAATGACATATCTATCATAGTTAGTCTTTAATTCATCTTACCAATTGTTCTTTTCCATTAAAAATACAGGGATTTTTAAAAATTTTTTTTTAATTTATTTATTTGTCAGAGAGAGAGGGAGAGAGAGCGAGCAAGCACAGGCAGACAGAGTGGCAGGCAGAGGCAGAGGGAGAAGCAGGCTCCCCGCCGAGCAAGGAGCCCGATGTGGGACTCGATCCCAGGACTCTGGGATCATGACCTGAGCCGAAGGCAGTGGCTTAACCAACTGAGCCATCCAGGCGTCCCAGGGATTTTTTATTTTTAAATGATTTTCATTACTGGATTTGGAGGAAACTACTTAAAATAACAAGGTGGGCTGGGGATGGATTTGACCTAATCCCAGGCAGTGTTTTTCTCGTGACTAAGACGGACTCCCCCCTCTCTTAACTAACTTACCTTTTTTTTGACTCAAAGCATTCTCCCCGCGTAATTAATTCATAAAGATAACAAATATGGAATGTGTCCTTCTGGTGTGGACAGCCGCTTACAAGCTAGGAAGAGAGACAGAAAGCAGTGGTGACGGTATATTCATACACTCGCCGTAGGAATGATTCTTTGACATTTAGTTTGATAAGGCCAATGAAATTTTAATAACAATCTAGTTCAGTAAATTGTTGGCACACAGACACAAACAGACCTCTAAGTGACACAACCCCCCAACCCTGGCTTCTGAAATACAAAGAGCCTGTAGGAACCTGACCACGTCAGCGGTTCCGCCAGCCAGGACAGCTATATTTAGAAGTGGTGGACAGCGCTGTCATGCTATCCAGGTTAGCTTGAAATGAAAAGAGTCAGTTGAGGCTCCCACAAAATAGAGAGGAAGGTCGTAACTAGCAGGGATCACTAAGGAGAACCAACACTACCCATCGGCGGCACGGAGTGCCTTTAGCTGTGGCATCCTGGAGAAGGGCCTCCTGTGAAATCAAATTCCGAATGACAGAAAAAGGCCGGTCCTTTGCCACTGAGCCAGAAGTTAAGTACTTTCCCAGCAGCCTTGTAGAAAGTCAGCTCCACCCGGCCATGGGGCTGGGGACACAGCCCTAACTGGTCACAGCAGTAGCAGGAGCCCGGATGGGGCGGTGACCAGCTATGGGAGAGCCCCTCCGTCACATCTGTCCCCCTCCCCTACCACTCCCCACACCAACCAGCTTCAGGACCGGACTCACTCGAGGCTTCCGGAAGCTCCATCTAGGCTACCTACTAAAACTGCCTTCCCTTTGTGGTTGTGTCTGAAACAAGACCTACATACCTGAGCTCTCCTTACCCAGGTGGAAAGCCTCCGTTAATACACCAACCTCTCTCACCGCTCTGCTGTCCCCGCCCGCCAAACCCCTTAAGTTAAGTCTCGCCTTGTTGACACCAAACATACAAACTTCATGTTTGCTTTCTAATTCGACTTAAGACTTCCCGTCTCTGAAGTCCCAGAAATGATTGAGTAACTATCAAGCCAGTGGTAGCTCATTGTGTTAGCTCAGCGCTGGCAAACAGAAGTGGCTTTGACTGAGAAGACAGAACCCATGTGTCAAAACAGATATCGAGATAAATAAAACAAAAATAAACAGTCACGGTTTGTTAAGATATCATGGGTTCCTCTGTTTTCACTCAGGATTCCAAAATAAGATTAGGATCTTAAGGCACGAAGTTTGAGCACTCCTGGGTGAAATATCGTAAATCCTTTAGTTGGAAAAAAACCCTTTACATTTTCTCCAGTCAAATTTATATTCAACGCAAGGGTCCCTCCTTCTATCACATCTTTGATGGCTGACCCCCACATTCTGTGCAAATAATTCTAATGACAAGAAACTCATTAAGCCAAGCAGACCACTTTGTATTTAGAGAGTCTTAATTGTTTTGTTACACTTATCCACTGGCTGTAGCCTTCCCCTCTAGGGCACTGATCTTCCGCCGGGCATACATGGGTATCAGTGTGGACACACGAGGACTTTCCAGAGAGTACTAGAATACTAGAGTATTATTATACTAGATACTAGAGAGTAGTATTATACTAGGATATTAGAGTACTAGAATACTAGAGGACTAAAATGTGGTCAGTTTAAGGAAGTCACTTGCCAGGTCCTCAACTGTCACAGGTGCTCCTCGAAGCTGACCTGCCTAAAAGATCATTTCCTCCTTCACACCTGCCTTCCTCCTACTTCACCTGACATGCTTCTCACCCAGCCTGAATCTCACTCGTGTGCATGAATAATCTGGACAACAAACAAAAGGACAGTTTTAAAACGCACAGGTCTCAGAGAATGTCCTGTGGCAGAAACACAAATAGAGCTTCCAAGGAATACTGAAGAGAGCAGTGTCTTATTTTATCCAGAGAACAAACTATGCTAAAGCTTCATGCTTCCACCTACCCAAGCACATGTCCATCCGTCCGTCCGTCCATCCATCCATCCATCTATTCATGAATCTGAACTCAAAGGTGAGGTAGTTGTCAGAAGAGCAAGTATGACCACATTTATTTAAATTGGAAAATTAGGGGCGCCTGGGTGGCTCAGTGGGTTAAGCCTCTGCCTTTGGCTCAGGTCATGGTCCTGGGTCCTGGGATCGAGTCCCGCATCGGGCTCCCTGCTGAGCGGAGAGCCTGCTTCCCTCTCTCTCTCTGCCTGTCTCTCTGCCTACTTGTGATCTCTCTCTCTCTCTCTGTCAAATAAATAAAATCTTTAAAAAATAAAAAATAAAAAATAAAAAAAAATAAATTGGAAAATTAGGTCAGGTTTTTTCTAACAAAGGAAATGAATCTGGTTGATTAGCGATGAGGGCTGCCTTTGCCAATTAGATTACAAGGTATACATTTTCCATAAGGTGAATGAAAAAATCTACACTACAAAGTTGGGGTTTTTAAATGTTTTATTTATTGAGCAAGAGAAAGAGTGACTGTGTGTAAGCAGGGAGAGGGGGACAGGAAGAGAGAGAATCTCAAGCAGACTCCCCACTGAGCAGGGAGCCGGAGGCAGGGCTCGATCTCACGACCCTGAGATCATGACCTGAGCCGAAATCAGGAGTCAGCTGGTCAATGGACTGAGCCACCCAGACACCCCCAGAGTTTTGATTAAAAATATATTTAATGAACAGAGATCATATGGCACATGCAGGAAATTACATCCTTTGAACTTATATTGAAATCATTTACAGACAAAAATATGCAAGAAGCAAACGGCTTTTACATTTTTATGTAAATGAGGGGGGAAGCAGTGTGACAGAAGACAGAATAAGAAGCCCCCTCATCCATATGGCGTATCCCTGAATATATGAAGACAACTCTCATTTCTCCCACACCACCAACTCTCCACTCGAAACCTCCCTGACAGCCTGAGCCATCCTTCATAATTCATGGTCAAGGGCACCACTGAGGTAGAAGGAGCGAGTGATCCCAGCAAGTCCCAGCTTTGCCTTACCCGGAGGCCCAGGGGACACCCCCATGCAGCCCTCATGCTCAGCAGGAGGCTGGGAAAAGCACCAACCAAAGACAAGGCCCGCTCCCTCAGCGTGCACGACCACAGCTTGCTTCCCTGACTCTGGCGAGCCGCCCGAGTCGCAGGGCCCGGGTCTGTCTCAGGCACCATCGACAAGCAGAAGAGAGCCAAAAAGTAGGAGCCCGCGGAGAAGGGAGGCCGAAGGCAGGTGTGTGTCCGCCGATGCAGGGACATGTGGGTCAGGAACCACTGATGCTATGGCTGGGGTCAATGGCATTTTAGAGACAAGGACATCACACACGGGAAGGCTACGCTTCTGCGAGGTAAAGGCTGCTATGTCCTTAGCTTCGTTCAGTCCCTTACTTTCTCTGTCACCACCATGGCACTCCCCACCCCTCCTGGCCAAATCTCGCGCCTGAACCTAGAGGTTTCTGTCAGTCCCCCCTCAACGCAAAGGCAGAGGCAAAGCGACAAGGAGTCAAAAATCTGAACTTCTGAGCATCCATGGCTTTCCCAGGAGAAAAAGACGTCTTCAAAGCCATAGCTCTCCAAAGTAACAGAGGGAGAAAGAGAAAATGTTCTGGGAATTTCTAAAACCTCCCCTGGGCTTCTGCCCACGGACATCTGCCTCTGGGCCCCCACGCCTCTTGCTCAGAAGTTTCCTCGAGGCCATGGCTCACCGCTCCTGCCGTTGGCCGACCCGGGGTCCTCAGCCCGAGTCACAGCTGAGCCTTCGTGTGGCCCACGGGAGCCCCATTTCCCTGCCATCTGTATCTAGTATTGTCTTCTCCGGCTTGGAACTACTATTGTTGTTGTTTGCTTGTTTATTTCTCGCTCAAAACTCTGGCTCCTTTCCAGCTCAGCTGCAAGTCTCTGTTTCCTGTCTGATAAAGGCTTCTCGCTGCGCTGCAGAGCAGAGGTCAGTGCGGAGAGGATAGGCCCCCGGGAGAGTCTTCCCTCCTGGCCCAGGGGCCCACAGCCCCACGCCCTTCAGGTTCGCAGGGATGGCAGAGTGCTGGCGTGTGTCTCCGGGAAGCGCAGAGCTTTCTAACTGCATTCCTTACACTGTGTCACGCGTTACACGGTGGGACAGGAGGCGTGGTCCAGGCTGCTCAGAACAAAGGGAAGGTCTCCAGGATTCTCGCCATCCCGGATGCTTCTGTCCATAGTCGAAGCCATACTCTAGGAGTTGTTTATACATGTCCTGTCTTCGTATTTTGCAGCAGGGGCTTTAAGGACTAGCACAGTGGGAATGTTGTCGAGTCCAGAGTGCCTGTGTGGAGCAACGGGAGGAAGGGCAAACTGGCTTGAAGATGATCTCTTTTGGGTGGCAGTTGAAGCTGGGGACTGAGTTGCCCAGAATTCTCTAGTGACCACCAACAGGAGAGAGAGCCTAGAGGAGTTTCCTGAGGTTCAAGCGAAGCTTGTTTCATGAAGCCACATGCCTTTAGCTTACTGCCATCTCCACCCAGATCACACCTCTCCCAGCTGCCGGGGCGGGGTGGCGGGGGGTGGGGGAGCTGCTTCATGGAAAAGCAAGGACCTTGCTCTTTTGTAACCTACTCGGAGCAGCGTCCCTACACTGCCTCTCCAAAACAGCACCTCCCCGACCCATGCTCAACCAACTTACCCCACTTTATGCTTCTTCGCACCACGTATTACGTTACACATTTTTTAAAGATTTATCTATGGGGGCACCTGGGTGGCTCAGTGGGTTAAGTCTCTGCCTTCGGCTCAGGTCATGATCTCAGGGTCCTGGGATCAAGTCCCGCATCAGGCTCCCTGCTCAGCGGGGAGCCTGCTTCCCGCCCCCCTCTCTGCCTACTTGTGCTCTGTCAAATAAATAAATAAAATCTTAAAAAAAAAAAAGATTTATCTATGTATTTGAGGGGGAGTGGGGGGGAGGGACAGAGCAAGAGAGAGAATCTCCAGCAGACTCCCCTCTCAGCGGGGAGCCAGACGCAGGGCTAGATCCCAGGACCCTGAGATCATGACCTGAGCTGAAACCAAGAGTCAGATGCTCAACCGACTGAGCCACCAGGTGCCCCTACTTTACACATCCTTAAATGCATTTATTGCCAATCTCCCCTCACTGGAATGCAAGCTCCACAGAAACTGGGTTTTTATTTTTCCTGTCCTCCCTCCACCCCATGCGCACACAGAGCCTAGAAAAGCATTTTGATGCTTGGCAGGCACTTAAAATGTATTTGTTAGGTGAACTAATAGACTAAAATCTAACAGCCTGTCTTCCTACTTTCACATTTCAATTGATTTGAATTATTCTTTCAGTATATGTAGTTTCTTATTGCATAATCAATAATTCCTCAAGCAGAAATCTAATAGATCTCCAGTCTTCCTGCTAACCAGTGAAATGAACACTGTTCCCTGCTCCCGAGTCGAGGCCTTTCTGTGCAGGACGTGCCATGATTTCTGCTATTTTTGTGCTTACTTCTAAAGCTCTAGAAATAACCAAGAGCTCATTGGAATAAAAGCTTAGGAAATATTAATATCACATATTTGGATGGTAATGTGAATTTTCACATGGTCTAGATACATTTTCCAGTCTTTAGTATACTGTTTTACGTTTCTTTCCTGGTTTTACACTGAAGTGTACTCATATTTGGAAAATTTCTCCCTAACTACATAAAATGTTCATATAGTATACTTATATATCAATGATTTTTCATATATAGAAAGATATAGATTTATGTATATATGTATATGTAAGTACATATATTTTAAAATAAGAATAATTTATATGACATTAATATATTTTATATAATGAATATACACACACATGTATATATGTGAATTCTTCAATTTTGATACTATTGTCTTTTTCCTTTCATCCTTCAAACTTCAAACTATTCAGTAAGCCACCAAATGCTTATGTCTTTCTCCTGCCTTCGAGTTATTCTAGTTTGAAACTGCTTCAACATCAAAACCAACAGTGATCTCTGTAACACCCTTCATGTCCCACATTTTCTTCTTAAGCTTGTAAGTACTTACTCAAAAAACAAAACAAAAACAAACAAACAAACAAAAAAACAAACTCTGTCTCTTCCACCAAGAGCCCCAGACCTCCAGCAGCAGAACCCAGAAGCACATCCCAATTAAATCTCTCCAGTTGGGGCGCCTGGGTGGCTCAGTGGGTTAAAGCCTCTGCCTTCGGCTCAGGTCATGATCTCAGGGTCCTGGGATCGAGCCCCACATCAGGCTCTCTGCTCAGCAGGGAGCCTGCTTCCCCCTCTCTCTCTGCCTGCCTCTCTGCCTACTTGTGATCTCTGTCTGTCCAATAAATAAATAAAAGCTTTAAAAAAAATCTACCTGGCTGATCATCTGGGGTGTCCCACACTCCCCACCCTGGCTGAGACTTTTTCTTATATTTTGTGGGCACTGACTCACCCTTCCCCAAATCCTTTGTACTACAGAGAATACATGGGAACGAGCTGTTTCTCTCTTCTTTCTGAAGAAGTGAAGTCCAGTTACTTAAATGTACTTTGCCATCACAAGAGAAAATTAATGCGGAATGAGAAGGGGACATGTGTGCACGTGAATGCAGCCCACCGGCTCGGTGCAGGCAGCTCCAGCCTTACATGTGAAAGGAGTCCTTGGGTTTTGCTTGCTTGTTTTCAGGCTTGTTGTGGGTTTCTTCGGTTTGGCTTCTGGTGTTTCTGTGTGGTCATTTCCAGACAAGGGAAAAGGAATGCAAAAATACATGAACTCACATTCACACATCTTCTCACTGTCTTTTTGGGGGGTTCTTTGGGGATCCCCCTCCCCGGTCCCTCCTTGTTCCAAGTATGCATTGACTGAGAAGAAACCGCTACTTCAATCACTTCACAACAAGATGTGAGTGGCACCTTAGTCACTATTTCTGTTGCCTCAAGTTTCCACAAATGTAGTGACTTCTGACAACACAAATTTATTCTTACAGCTCTGTAGGTCAGGGAGCAAAATGAACCTCCTTGGATTAAAGTCAAGGTGTTGACTTCCAGAGGGGCTGAGGGAGAATCCAGGGCTATGCCCTCCTCCAGCCCTAGATGCTGCCCACCTTCCCCGCTGGTGGCGTCTTCCCCCTCCAAAGCCAACAATCTCATCACCTCTGTTTCCACTCCTACATCTGTTTCTCTGAGTCTCTGCCTCCCTCTTTCACTGATAAGGACTTTTAGGATTAAATTGGGCCACCCAGATAATCCACATTAATCTCCCCATCTTAAGATCCTTAACTGAATCACTTCTTTAAAATCCCTTCTGCCATGTAAAGTAAAATATTCCCAGGTTGCAGGAATGAGGACAAGGACATCTTTGGGGGCTGTTCTTCGGCCTCACAGAAGTGGCTTTGTGGTATGCACCCTCCCACCCTTCCCAGGAAGGGCAGACGTTTGTACTTCAGAAGGAAAGCCTACCACACGGATTTCTAAAAACTGGAACTCAAGGAACACCATCATCTGGGTGTGAAAGAGGAACTGAGGAGAGGGTGGGATCCTCCCAGTGTGTTAAAAATGGTACAGAAATATCTCTCTCAATGACATTGTGTGCAGAGAAAGGATTACAAGTTCTAGTTCCTACGGCTGTTCTGTAGTGATATGTCGCATGAAATGTATGTAAACTCTCCTGCTCACTGAAAGTACATTAGGTCTGGAGAGAGCCAGTGCACTAGGCAAGGCCATAATGAGCTTCCCAAATCCTTATGAGTTCCTTTTTACCACTAAGTGCCCGTTTTTCATACAGGAATCCTCAAAACTCCGTAAACAATGCTTGACTTCACGACACAGGCTGGCCGCCATGTGTTGGGTGTCTGCGACCGGCAAGACGCTAACACATCCGCGTCCTATTCATTCCGCCTCCACTCCTGGGAGACACTTAGTCCACAAAAGGAAACCAAGTCTCAGAGAAGTCATGTGCCCGAGATCACGCACTGATGACTGGCTGAGCTAGAATTCAGATATTGGTCGTAATCTAAAGGCTTCTTAGCTCCCTTTCCATGAGGGTGCCACAGACTCTGTGCGTGGGTCCTTCCACGTTTCCTAAGCCCATTTTGTCATCACTCCTCTCACTTCCTCTACTTTTCCCGTGCAGTGCTCTTTGGGTCAGATTCCTAACCAGTATAGTCCACTTCTGAGATTGGTGGCAGGGCCTATGAATGAAATCTGATGAGCACAAAGACTCAGGGCACAGGGACATGAGGTATGGGCGTGGCTGAGCCACAGAACTGAAGCTGATTCTGCTCCAGGATGATTTCGAGGAGCCCAGGCTCCCGCAGACTTTGGACTTCATGGCTGCCAGCAAGTCCCCGGTATGTCCCATGACTGTTGCCTGGTGTCTTTGTCCAGCCTCTGGTCCTGCGTGGGCCACCTTCTCCCTGGACCCCTGACCCTTTACAATGTACGTGAATAGTCCCTGTTGTTGGCTCCTGGCCCCACACAACAGCTAACATCAGGCTTCCCCAGCTGGCTGCCCCCACATCCTCAAGCCCCCATGGCTTCTGTTTATCTTTCAAGGCCCCAGGCACTTGTCTCATAGGCCCCGGCTGGCCAGAGTGCTGGCTTTGTGCCAACAATGCATATTAAACAAGAAGAATGATAAAACATAAAGTTTGGAACAATGTGTTTTTTTCTTTAGTGTAGGACAAGTCTATGATTTTAAAATGCTAGCAAAACTTAAATTTAAACCACTTCTCTCTCTGACGTGAAAACAGGGATGATACAATTACAGGTATGTTGCATTGTTTTGTTGTAGGCCCCAGCCTGGTTGAGGTAGGGGGTTGGGGTAGGGCTCCCGGAGATGAGACAAGAATTAACGTATTGCACGTGTCCTATGGCTCACACACTTTTCCTGGTTTCACACGCATCTGAAGTTGACTGCATCATAAAAACACAGTTTTCCAATTGGGATTGTGACATGGTTATGCCTGCCTTTAAACATGTGACTGGTGATTAATACTTGGTACCTGTCTGGACAATGACCATGACCTGTCGTCTGAGTCAAGAAAACCATGGAAGGACCGTTAAGGAAAGGAATCCCTGTTCTGGTCAACTAAAATCATTCTGATACCTGATAGAGAAGGTACCATGAGTCAAACTTGCAAAAGGAACATAAAGCAGGAAGAAAATACAAGCAATCAGATGGGGGCATGCTTTCAGAAGTTGTGGCATCACTAAGGTTCCAGAGAGCCAACAGTGTAAGGAAAGAAAAAGTGGACATCCGGGACTTCAATTCAGAAAGGGGAACACTGAACCTCAAGCAGCTTTGGGAATGCAAGAAATTAGTGTGCTTACAGTCCTTTCTTTACAGATGCATTAGAAGGACACGGGACTTAAATCCATACCTAAAGTCTGCAAGAGCTCTTTCACTCAATGTACAATGACAATATCAATGACAAAAAAGCTCAGGGTTCTGTAAACCTCAAACTGTCCTAAAATAAAAAAAGTTTCCTTAAAAAAAAAAAAAAGCATTGGTTAACAGTAAAATGAAGGAAAGTTTCTGGTATATAAAACAATGTACTCGTGTACGATTTTACTCATATATGGAATTTAAGAAACAAAACAGATGAACAAAGGGGAGGGTAGAAAGAGAGGGAAACAAATCTCAAGAGACTCTTAAGGATCGAGAACAAACAGAGGGTTGATGGAAGGATGGGGGGGTAGTCTCGATGGGGGGTGTCCATTAAGGAGGGCGCTCATAGTGAGCCACGGGTATGGTACGCAAGTGACGAATCACTGAATTCTACTCCTGAAACCAATTTTTCACTACATGTTAACTAACTGAATTTAAATTAAAAAGTTGAAAGGAAAAAGAACAACAAACAAAAATAAAACTATTCCCTACACGGAAAAAATTTTTAAAAATTAAAAAAAAAAAACAATGTGTACACAATTGGTTACTTAGATTCAGTGAAATACAGAATTTTATTTTTCAGTTTGTGTCATTTTGTCACTAGAGTTGACAGACAATAATTTCCTAAAACAAGAGATAGTGAATTTTTTTATTACGTTATATTAGTCACCAAACAGTACTTCATCAGTTTTTGATGTAGTGTTCCGTGATTCACTGTTTGCGTGTAACACCTGGTGCTCCGTGCGATCCATGCCCTCCTTAATACCCTTCACCAGGCTCACCCATCCCCCCATCCTCTCCCCTCTAAAACCCTCAGTTTGTTTCCTGGAGTCCACAGTCTCTCATGATTCATCTCCTCCTCTGATCCCCCCCCCACTTCATTTTTCCCTTACTTTTCCTAATGTCCACCATGCTATTCCTTATGTTCCACAAATAAGTGAAACATATGACAACTGTCTTTCTCTGTTTGACTTATTTCACTTAAATGTCTATGCTGCCCAGAGCGATCTATACTTGCAACACCATCCCGATCAAAACACCAATGGCATTTTTTCAAAGAGCTGGAACAAACAATCCTAAAATTTGTATAGAACCAGAAAAGACCCTGAATTAATCTTTGACAAATCAGGAAAAAATATCCAGTGGAAAAAAGACAGTCTCTTCAATAAATGGTGCTGGGGAAATTGGACAGCTATGTATAGAAGTATGAAACTCGACCATTCTCTTACACCGTACACAAAGATAAACTCAAAATGAATGAAAGACCACAATGTGAGACAGGAATCCATCAAAATCCTAGAGGAGAACATAGGCAGTAACCTCTTCAAAATTGGTCACAGCAATTTCTTTCAAGACATGTCTCCAAAGGCAAGGAAAACAAAAGCAAAAATGAACTTTTGGGACTTCATCAAGATCAAAAGCTTCTGCACAGCAAAGAAAACAGTCAACAAAACAAAAAGGCAACCCACGGAATGGGAGAAGATATTCACAAGTGACACTACAGGCAAAGGGCTAATATGCAAGATCCATAAAGAATTTCTCAAATTCAACACTGAAAAAACAAATAATCCAGTCAAAATATGGGCATAAGACATGAACAGACACTTCTCCAAAGAAGACATACAAATCGTAACAGACACATGAGAAAATGTTCATCATCATTAGCCATCAGGGAGATTCAAATCAAAACCACACTGAGATACCACCTTATGCCAGTTAGAATGGCCAAAATCAACAAGACAGGAAACAACAAGTGTTGGAGAGGTAGTGATTTTTAAACTTTAATTTATGCTGATGTTTCCAGAAGGAAAAAAACCTGACTCCTTGCCTACTTTTGCACCAAAAAGAAAATCAAACTATCTTAACAGAAGAAAGGCTATTTGAAGTTAATAAAGTGTGATGTGGTTTCATCAGTAGATGAGTCTTTGTGTTTCATGCATCTCCACACTAACAAGTCCCATGTTTGTGTTGCCCATAAATAAGGCAAATCAGATGGGAGTTGAATTTTGAGAATTTACCCACATTCATGAAAGGAAACATCTCAATATGACTCATTTGCTTTTTAATATAATTCAGGTGCAAATGAAGAGTATCTTTGATAATTACCAATTTCCTACATATAAAATTTGTTCCACCTAACTTTCAATTAATGATGTTATACAACAATTTCCTATAAACACACTCATTTCCATCTGGATGGCAGTCAGTTTGTGATTTATAATGTTTCTAATTCTGTAATATTAATATAGTGCTGCATCAAATTCCAAAGAAAGAGTGTGACTTTTGTCATGAAACAGTCAGAAAAAGTTCTGCACGTTTGAAGTTTTTCCTCAAATATCTCTCTTGAGTTGTAACCAGAAAATCTGTTGTTAAATGCCATATGCTTCACTGTTGCTCAACGTTTGGCTTATGTAACTGATGTTATTAGGCATGCTTGCTGATCAGAATAGAGTCTGAGAAGCTGACAAGTGGTAGAGTGTGCTTCTATTTCTCTTTGGGTCTGCATTGTAATGATCTTTATCCTTAAAAACCTCTTTTCTTGCCTTGTCGATTCTAACTGGTGTAAGATGCATCTCAGTGTGGTTCTGATTTGAATTTCCCTGATGGGGAGAAGTTGTGGAGAAAGGGGAACCCTCTTACACTGTTGGTGGGAATGCAAGTTGATGCAGTCACTCTGGAGGTTCCTCAAAAAATTAAAAATAGAGCTACCCTGTGACCCAGCAATTGCACTACTGGGTATTTAGCCCAAAGACATAGATGTAGTGAAAAGAAGGGCCATCTGTACCCCAATGTTTATAGCGGCAATGGCCACGGTTGCCAAACTGTGGAAGGAGCTCAGATGCCCTTCAAAAGATGAATGGATAAAGAAGATGTGGTCCATATACACAATGGAATATTACTCAGTCATCAGAAAGGATGAATACTCAACTTTTGCATCAACATGGATGGGACTGGAAGTCCCATTTCCCAAGTGAAATGCATCAAGCAGAGAAAATCAATTATCATATGGTTTCACTTACTTGTGGAACATAAGGAATAGCAGGACATTAGGAGGACATTAGGAGAAGGAAGGGGAAAATGAAGGGGGAGAAATCAAAGGGAGACAAAGCATGAGAGACTATGGACTCTGGGAAACAAATGGAGAGTTTCGGAGGGGAGAGGGGTGGGAGGATGGGTGAGCCTGGTGGTGGGCATTAAAGAGGGCACGGATTGCATGGAGCACTGGCTATGGTGCATAAACAATGGATCATGGAACACTCCATCAAAAAGTAATGATGTACTGTATGGTGACTAACATTACACAATAATAAAAATAAATAATTAATTTAAAAAATAAAGATCTCTTTCCAAGTTCATCTATCTAGCAAATATTTTTTAGGTATTCAGCATAAGCCATGCACTTCTTATGTTAAGATCAATTAACAAGGGCAGCAAAATAAGTAAATATTTGTATCAGGTGAAATGTATAAGACCTTCCACAGAACTGTTAATTCAGAAAATCATTAAGATAAGCAGTGATGGGGCGCCTGGGTGGCTCAGTGGGTTAAGGCCTCTGCCTTCGGCTTGGGTCATGGTCCCGGCATCCTGGGATTGAGCCCCACATCGGGCTCCCTCTCGGCAGGGGGCCTGCTTCCCCCCCTGCCCCGCCTCACTCTGCCTGCCTCTCTGCCTACTTGTGATCTCTGTCTGTCAAATAAATAAATAAAATCTTTTTTAAAAAAAAAAAGATAAGCAGTGACATCTGATTAAAGAAAAAGATTTGTTGCCCATAACAATGTGATCTGAGAATCAAAGTCCCACCTAATTCAAAACATTTATACAGTATTTTCCTTGTTTGCCTACAATGTCCACCTTTACCCACATTTGTTGTTTAAAGGCAAGGTTTCTGAAAGAGCAGTCCATGGAAAACTACATCCCACAAAACCTAAAGAATTCATCATAAGAGTTGCACTACAAGAAATACTAAAGGGAATTCTTTTTTTTTTTTAATTTTTTTAATTTATTTATTTGTCAGAGAGAGAGGGAGCGAGGGAGCACAGGCAGACAGAGTGGCAGGCAGAGGCAGAGGTAGAAGCAGGCTCCCTGCCGAGCAAGGAGCCCGATGTGGGACTCGATCCCCGGATGCTAGGATCATGACCTGAGCTGAAGGCAGCCGCTTAACCAACTGAGCCACCCAGGCGTCCCAACTAAAGGGAATTCTTCCAGCTGGAGAAAACATTTTCTACTTGAAGCAGGAATAAGCAGGAGCTAAGAGTATGAGTGTGTGTGTGTGTATAAAATACATATATATGAAGAGGAGCAAATATATATGTATATGTAAAAGAAAATGTTTACCATCGACTTTAAAAAGTAACAATATTAATAATATGTAACACCTAGAAGTAAAACATAGCATAGCAATACTAACAAGGGCAGAGGATGATAAATGAATGTAAAGAGTCTTCAAATGTTTTATTGTTTACAAGTAGTAAAAATAATATAAGCCAGGCAACTCCAGGTATATGATGACTCTCTAGAGTAACTATAGACTGGATTAAAGTATGTATATCTACGTATACATATACAGAAATAGAAATATATAAATAAATACCTAACTAAAAAGCTTGTAGAAAAGTGAAATTATAAAAAATAACCGAAAAGAAAACAGGTAGCCACCAAAAAAGTAATACCAATTAAAATTATTAATAAGGAGATATGACATAGATATCATTAAAAAGCTAACAGGAGAAAATGGAATAATTAAAATAATTCAAAAGAGAGCTAGGAAGGAGAAATCATGGAACAAAAAGTAGAATATGGAAATAAAGTAGCAAAATGGTTAACATAAATCCAACTATACAAATGTTAAAGTAAGTGGCCTAATCAAAAGGAAAGTAAGCAAAAATATTATCAGACAGAAAGAAAAAAAACAGACTCAAGTCTATGCTGCTGACAAGTAGCACACACAGACTAACCTAGAAAAGGACAGAATAATAACGGCCATGCGGCGGCGGGTGGGGGGAGGGGGGGGGTAGTGTCACTCTATTACTTTAACACAAAGCAGGCTTCAGGTGAGGAATTATTACCAGAGACAAACATGAGCATTTCATAATTAGAAAGTCCAGTTCATCAGGACAATATAAACATCCTAAATGTGTCTGCATGTAATAATTTAGCTTCATGATAAAAGAAGAAACAGGGGCACCTGGGTGGCTCAGTCATTCAGCATCTGCCTTAGGCTCAGGTCATGATCCTGGGGTCCTAGAATCCAGCCCCACATTGGGCTCCCTGCTCAACGGGGAGCCTGCTTCTCCCTCTCCCACTCCCCCTGCTTGTGTTCCCTCTCTCGCTGTGTCTCTGTCAAATAAATAAATAAAATCTTAAAAAAAAAAAGATAAGATAAAGGAAGAAACACACATCCAGAAACCTAGGTGGGGATTTCACACACCGCTGGAATAAGCAGGCGAGACGCGGGGCAGGACACTGGGGCAAGAACGGTGGGAAACACCACACTGACCAGTGGCAGGACAAATATCCGTTTCCACCAAGAATGGAAACTTCACCAAAATAGGCCACATGCCAAACAGTAGATCAAGTCCCAACAAATTTCGGAAGACTGGAGTCACACTGAGCAAGTGCTCTGAAAAACAGGGGAATGACACTGGAAATCAACACCAGAAAAAGCCATAGAAAACCCCTGCTGCTGAGAAATGAAGCGACATGCCTCCACGAGACCCATCCACCAGAGAAGATGTCGCTGTAAAATGTATAAACTGTCTTGCACTGGATGGTAATAAAAATACGATATGCTAACACTTGTGGATGTTGCTTAGAGGGAAAACCATAGCTTCAAATGCTTAGTTAACTAAGCAAGAGGCCAGAGAAAGAATAGCAAATTCAACAAGAGAAGGTGGAAGCAATTAAATTATAAATGTAAGAGCAGAAATTAATAGAAGACAAACGTGCACTAGGGAAAACCAACGAAAGTTGGTACTTTGAAAAACTAATAAAAGATGACTCTTTTTTAAAAGGGCCAGTACACCGAAAAGGTGGCGTTGGCAGGGGTCAAAATGGAGATCAAGGAAGTGCCGGAACAGGAACCGGGGTCCAGAGGGTGGGCAGACACAGGACACATGGGGAAAGGAGCTCCACAAGGTCCTGTCCCCCATTTGAGCGGTTCACCTGGCCTTTCCCTCACAGCCACAAGGTGGCGCCAAACCTCCAGACTTTCCTTCAGCTGCTACTCCCGCCAGGTCCAGCGTTTTTCCAGCCTCGATACTCCGGAAGGGTGGAAACTTGGGCATCCACTTTCGCCATCAGAATACAGAGCTTCCGTCCTTAAGTACCTTACTTCTGGATTAAAATTTAGATCTAATTGGTGGAGTCTGTACCCTAGCTGCAATTCCTGTTATCTTCAGAGTTACTGTTATCCCTATTACGTAGTAGTTACACACCTTACCAGTTAATAATTCATCATATTAAGGTTTCCTTGTTCAAATTACGGTTTGGTTTTCCTGCACAGATCCCGACCTTCAGGACTGGCAGCACGGGTCTGATATGAACTGCACAGGCTGGTGTTTGACTTTTCTGTCTAGTGTAGACTATAACAGAACTAGAAACATTATTTTTTAAAGACTGCGTAAGATTATTATAGGTTATAATGTGACCCGTGTGCATAGAAATTATGCAACGAATGCAAAACATAAGCCAACGTAATTTAGGTAATTTGGGCTACACATTTTAATCAAATGGTTCCACGTGCTCCTTACCTATGATTCTACAGTTTACAAACTGACACCATTCCTCTTTATTGCACTCCATTCTCTTTTTCCTAACAAGCATATTGGTCAAAATTTGAGGATTTCAAGTCACATTACCTCAGTGAAATTCTTTCTCTACGCTAGTTTGCGCTTTGCCAAAGTAATCGCACATTCCAGGACAAACTCGGGCACAAAAGACAGTACATTCCATGATTCCGTTTATCTTAAGTCCAAAACCAGGCAGATCCCACCAGAAAGTGCAGAAGGGCCAGAGTTATATGTCAACTTAACTAGGCTATCGTCCTCATCTACCAAACACTAGACTAAATAAGCGCTGCTGTAAAGTGACTAGCGTCCACAGTCAGCTGACTTTTAGGAAATGAGTAGATCCTCCATGATCTGGGTAGACCTTAGAATAGAACTGAGGTTTTTCTGGGGAAGAAGGAATTCCACCTATGGCCTGGAGCATCAGTTCCTCGTGAGGAGGCCAGGCTACCCCTCCTGACAGGGAGCCCTCTGCATTTCAGACTTGCCCAACCAGTGCCCACATTTCCTGCTATATGCAGAGAGAGACACTGAGATGCATGGATGTATCTAGCTGTCTAGGTTGAGATCTATATGTCTCTAGCCATCCCTCTGTCTGTCTATCTATCATCTATCTATGTTATAGAATGAATGTTTGTGTCCCCTCAAAATCTCTATGTTGAAACCCGACCCCCAGTGTAATGGATCGGGAGTGGGGGGTGGGAGGTAATCAGGGTTAGATGAGGTCATAGGTCTCCACCCTCAAGAACGGGTCACAGAGAGCTTGCTTCCTCTCACTAAGGTGAGCTGAGTACCCTGTGACAACAGCCACCTGTGCATGAGAAAGCTGCTGTCACCACACACCAAATATTCCAGTTCCTTGACCTTGGACTCCTCAGCCTTCAGAACTGTGAAAGATAAATGTCTGGTTTGTAAAGCACCCAGTCTATGGTATTTTATAGCAGCCAAACTAAATATAAAGGTAAATATAGATATAAATAAATATACATATACACATATACATATATATGTAATTTCTAGAATGAGAGAAATGTTCTGTATCTTCATTTGGGCAGTGGTTACAAAAACTGTAAAAACTTTCAGAATTTAGTTTTACCATTTGTATGGGGAAAAATAAAGAATCCCCCCACCACTTACCATGACTCCCAAATTAATTTTATATGGACAATAGAGCCAATTATATAATCTAAAATTATAAAGTTTTCAGAAAGAAAATTCAGAGAATATCTTTATCCCTTTCCAAAAATCTAATATACACACACATACATATATATAATTATTTATATATTGTATAAGTATACATTATTTATGTATGATATAGTTATATAATATATATACATTTTTATATGCCTATACTTCAATAGTAAAGAAAACAACCTGATATTTGAACAAAGCTTCACAAAGGAAAATATGTAAATGGTTAATACATAGGGACACAGTGTCAGCATGACTAGTTATTAGGGAAACACAAATTAAAACCACAGTAAAGAAAGCCCAAAACACAACACTCTAAAGGGCTAAAACTTAAAAAGACTAAAGACACCGAATGTCAGAGAGGATGTGAAACATCGGAACATTCCCACTCGGCTTGCTGGAGTGTAGGATGGTACAGTCACCACGGTGGTTTCTTATAAAGGACGTGTGTTTATAACCCAACAATAATGACCTTAGTATTTACCAAGATAAATAAAATACATGCCCCAAAACAGACTTCTGCCACAAAGTTCCTATTTTATTCATAACAGCTCCAAACTGGAAACAACTCAAATATCCATCAAGAAGAGAATGTTGAGTATATAACAGGAGTATTGTTATACAATAGAATACTACTCCATAGTAAGAGGCAGAAACTACTGATAAATGCAATAAAATTGAAAAACCTTTAAAAATATCATGGTATACGGGAAAAATCAGAGAAGTACATGAACCATAACCCCTCCTCCCACCACTGAACTGTCTGTGTGGTCGTGTTACGAAACACTCAGTGTATACATGTGGATCTACTTCTGGGCTCTATTCTGTCCCTTTGGTCTCCGTGTCTGTTCTTCAGGCAGCAACACCACACCGCCATGATTACCATGTGTTTCCAGTAGTTATGGGATCAAGGAATGTGCTCCTCCAACCCGGTTCTTTTTAAAACTATTTTTGTTTTCTAGGTCTTCCAGAATTACATTTTTAACTACTCTAATTTTGTCACCTTTTACCTAAAATTGAAAGAGTAATCACTGTTTTGTAACAAATAAGTGAATTTTCTTTAAAAAATTTATTTATTTAAGAGAGAGACAGAGTGAGAGAGCATCAGAGGGGAGGTCAGAGAGAGAAGCAGACTCCCCATGGAGCTGGGAGCCTGATGTGGGACTTGATCCCAGGACTCTAGGATCATGACCTGAGCAGAAGGCAGTCGCTCGACCAACTGAGCCACCCAGACACCCAAATAAGTGACTTTTTTTTTTTCAGCGTAACGGAATTCATAATTTTTGCACCACACCCAGTGCTCCATGCAATGCGTGCCCTCCATAATACCCACCACCTGGCTCCCACAACCTCCCACCCCCTGCCCCTTCAAAACCCTCAGGTTGTTTTTCAGAGTCCATAGTCTCTCATGGTTCCTCTCCCCCTCCAATTTCCCTCAACTCCCTTCTCCTCTCCATCTCCCCATGTCCTCCGTGTTATTTGTTATGCTCCGCAAGTAAGTGAAACCATATGATAATTGACTCTCTCTGCTTGACTTATTTCACTCAGCATAATCTATACAGCAATTCAGTAACGTGGCAGGATACAAAGTCAATGTACAGAAATCAGTGGCTTTCTTATACACTAACAATGAAAATACAGAAAGGGAAATTAGAGAATCGATTCCATTTACTATAGCACCAAGAACCAAAAGATACCTGGGAATAAATCTAACCAAAGAGGTAAAGGATCTGTAGTCGAGGAACTGCAGAACACTCAGGAAAGAAATTGAAGAAGACCAAGATGGAAGACCATTCCATGCTCTTGGATCAGAAGAATAAACATTGTTAAAATGTCTATGCTACCTAGAGCAATCTATACCTTTAATGCCATTCCGATCAAAATTCCACCAGTATTTTTCAAAGAGCTGGAGCAAATAATCCTAAAATTTGTATGGAATAAGAAGAGACCCCGAATTGCTAAGGAAATGTTGAAAAACAAAAATAAAACTGGCGGCATCACGTTACCTGATTTCAAGCTTTACTACAAAGCTGTGATCACCAAGACAGCATGGTACTGGCATAAAAAGACACATAGACCAATGGAACAGAGTAGAGAGCCCAGATATGAACCCTCAACTCTATGGTCAAATAATCTTCGACAAAGCAGGAAAAAAATATCCAGTGGAAAAAAGACAGTCTCTTCAATAAATGGTGCTGGGAAAATTGGACAGCTATATGTAGAAGAATGAAACTCGACCATTCTCTTACACCATACACAAAGATAAACTCGAAATGGATAAAGGACCTCAACGTGAGACAGGAATCCATCAGAATCCTAGAGGAGAACATAGGCAGTAACCAAATAAGTGACTTTTAAACCACCTAGCACAGAGGTTGTTACCAATTAAATATTAATTTTCATCCCTTTTTCTCCTCTTTCCTTCTCCCTCCAAAAGCCTAATAGAGTTATCTATGAGAACAACAGCCTTTCCTCTTGTGAGTTTCAGTAAGTTATAGTTAAATCCAAGAAAAGGGGGAACTAAAATAAGCCGAAGAGGGATATTTTCCTGTAATTTTTAACTACCCACCCCCCAGTTCTTTAGAAAGTCTTTATTATTACAGGATTCCATGTTTCAGATCAATGGTGTCTTATTTGACAGACTTTGTGGCCAAATTTGAAGTAGCTGCTCACATCCCTTTGCCTTCTCAGAAGTGTTAGCTGACTCCAAATGCCACAAGAACTCCCCAAAGTACTCAAGCATCAGACCCACCTCAAGGCTGCTCTACAGGCATGTGTGCGGCTCACTTCGGACCTCTATCGTGATGTGCACATACACACACCCAAGGACTCTGCATGCAGCCAGAGGGTGAGGCCCCACGCCCAGGACTGCTGGACATTATTAACCCAAGTCATGGATAATTGAAGGGAAACTGGCATAACCCAGCCAAGCAGACCAACACCCCAAAAGAAAGGCAGACTTTGAACAAACTGTTAATCCTAAAATGGTGCTCCATCTACCCTTAATTCAGCTTTGAAGACAGCTACACGCAATACCAAATCGGCCTCGTACCCACTTGAATTTTTTGAAGCTCGTATGACTATCAGACAAAGGGCTACCTTCCTGCCCTGACACTGTCCCCCCAGCTGAGAGTGACAGCTGCTCTGTCACTGTTTCTGTCCACTACATGTAATAGAGATCCCAAAATAAATGATTTTTACAAAAATAATTTTTTTTCTCAAATTTAAATCTGAATGTAGGTAATCCATGAGATCCTCATAGCCAGGCTCCTTCTACCCCACACTCTATCATCCCTCAGGCACTCATTCTCATTACTCAGGATTGCAGGCAGGGCTCCAGCCATCATATCTGCATTCCAGAGAGCAGAATGGAAAAAAGAATCAAGAAGAAAAGGGCACACTGCATCAAGCATCTCTCTTTTATGATGCTGCTGGTTACATCCTATTAATTAGAATTAGCCACTTGGCCAGATTTAGTCACCTGGTCACACCTATGACACACAAAGGGAGATGGAAAATGTCATTTCATCTTTATTCTTAGCCACCAGGAACCTAGCTAAAGTCAGGCATTTCATTACTGTGGAAGAAGAGAACAGTGAAGAGTGGGAGAAGCTAGTGGTCTTAGGCACATCTAGTTAAGAAGATTTATCTAGGGGCACCTGGGTGGCTCAGTCGGTTAAGTGTATGACCCCTGATTTTGGCTCAGGTCACGATCTCAGGGTCGTGAGATCGAGCCCCACCACAGGCTTCAGGCTCAGGGTGGTCTGCTTGAGATTCCCTCTCCCTCTGCCCCTCCCCATACTCACGCACGTGCTCTCTCTCTAAATAAATAAAATGTTTTTAAAAAGACCCATCTAGCAAAATCATTTTGAGATGTGATCTGACATGAGTAATGCTGTATGGCGTCTACCCTCACATCCGTAGGGCTCACGTCAATGCTGGCTGCTAAAACCCACGGCCCCCACAGCTCAGTGGCCTGACATAATGGAAACGCGCTGCTCGTTCACGCAACAGGTATTTCCCACCGACGGGCAGTTTTCCTCCTCGATGTCATGCAGAGACAGAGACTCAGAGACTCCGAGTTGGCCAGAATTCACCCAGCAGAAGAAGGCCGAGTGGGCAGCGCTGCACGCTGGAGTCGCGGCCCAGGGGCAACACACTCCACTCCCGGCATATTGCTTAGGCGCGGCCTCAGCCATCCGGCCCTGTGAAGAGGCCGGTTAACGCCTCTCCGCAGGGGGCTGCGTCTCTCTCGGAGGCCACGTGAGTGTGTGTACGCGGCACCTCCTCGCCAAGCAGCGTCCCTGGAGTCTTAACACGGGAAGCAGCAGCGTCAGCTCTCCGGGAAGACTGGGAGTGCGAGGGCGCGAGGCGCGCCCGTGGGGCCCTCGGAGGGCCGACACCGTGTCCACGGCGCTCGAGAGATGAGCGCTTGCGTCGTGAAAATAAAGTCCCTTCATCTTGCTGAGACGCGAACGGGAGAAGAGCCTGCCATTTTGCGAACATTTCTTTTTGAGTATGAAAAATTCACTAAACCAAGAAAGCAGTCAGGTTTTTTTCTTCCCTCTAAGGACCTTGTCCATTTTGTTTAAACTTCAAGTTTTACTGACATAAGATTACAGAAAAAGTCACCCGCGGAGTGAGGTAAGGGATGTGGGGCCGGAAGTGGGGGCACCGCTCCCGCCGGGCCGTGATGTGTGGAGCTGAGGCCCGCTGGTGGAGAGGCGAGCCGGTTTCACATTCCCGCGGCGGGCGACGGGGTGCTGGCCTAGGGGCCCACACCACCCCTCACTGGAGCCCCCGCCGTGTCTGGATCTGCTCTGGCCGGCTGCCCACCGATTCCGATTCGAGGCACACCGCAGGAGTCATCCGTCCCACGTGCCCCCGGGGGTCCCGCTCCTGCTCCCATCCTTGCCCCCGACTGTGGGAAGGCAGGGCTCCTACTCACACACCCCGGTTTGGAACCAAGACTTCTTCTCTCTGTGGAAACAAATGAAACCAAGGAACGAGAGGCCGCGGTGGAACGCGGTCGGGATGCCCCGCGCATCTGGAGGAGCTCCGCTGCGCCCCCTCTTGGAGAGAGCCCTGGCCCCGGGCGTGTGGTGTCCGTTCTCCTTTTCCTGACCTCAGAGATTCAGCTTCCTTCAGGGTAACCGTTCACCAAGCGAAAGGCTCTACTTCCTCGCCTTTCGCAGCTGACTGACCACGTGAAGTCCAGGCCAATTTGATGTGAGCGAAAGGACTCTGGGTGACCCTGGGGAGGCTCACACATCTAGGCACCCCTTACTCCTTCCCTTTTCCTTTTGGCCCTCGGAAATGCTCGGCCACGAGCACCCCCCAGCAGGTGTGTGGTGGTCTCTGGTGATCCCGCGTGCGGCGGCAATGCCAGCGTTGGCCACGAGGGGGCAGGCGGTGTCCCCCGTCCCGGCATCACCCCCCCCACCCCTCCTCCCCCGCACCCCTACTCGGCGGGTGACGGAGCGGGCGCAGACTCACCGGGCGGTCGTTCCGGCCGTTCTCTAGCCCCAGCCCCACCGGCACCTTCGGTTACGGGCACCATCTGCACGGTCCGAGCGGATCTGAGCGGGGCTGCGGGCTCCAGGGTCCTCTCGCTCTTTCGTTTCCGCAGCTAACTGAGCCCTGACGGAACGCTGAGAAGGACGGCCGCGGCCCTGCCCCCGGGGAGCGCACATTCTTGGGGAAAGATGGATTTCGCCGCAGCAACATACAGACGTGGAAGAAAAAAAAGCCAAAAGCCGTACGTAAATAGAGCAGGGCGCTGGGAGGGAGGGCTGGGCGCCAGAGGTGCGGGGGTCTGAACCAGCGCGGTGAGGTGACGTCCAGGCTGTGAGCACGAAGGGCCAGGGGAAGCAGACCCCGCACAAGCCTGGGGACCGCGCGCGGGGGGAGGCTGCTGCGCGCAGAAACTCGGACAGCCGTGAGTGCAGCCAGAGCGGCCGCGACGACGACACCAGCAGGGGGCCAGCACTGGGAGAAGAGGAGCGAGGGAGGGCGGCGGGGCGGGCTGGGGCCTGGCATCCGCGACCTATTTCCCCGCTCTCCATCATAAACCACTCGAAAAATTAACTCAAAATAGATCAGACTAACTAATCAAAATAGATTAGACTGAGAAGAAAACATAGGGGAAAAGCTTTTTGCCATGGGTCTTAGAAATGATACCTTTTATATGACACCTGTATCACAAGCAACAAAATGAAAAATAAACAAGTAGGATTACAACAAACTAAAAAGCTTCTGCACAGTCAAAGAAATGATCAACAAAATGGAAATGAAACCTACAGAACTGGAGAAATTATTTGCAAACCACTTATCTGATAAGAAAGGGATTAATATTTAAAATATGTAAATATATATGTAATATATACACATATGTAATAAAATACATAATATGTAAATGTGTAAATTTTAAAATATGTAAAATATGTAAAACAACTGAAGAGCAAAAAAAAAAAAAATCAATGTGAAAATTGAAAAATAACCTGAATAAACATTTTTACAAATAAGATAAAGAAATGGCTACACTTCAAGATTGCAGGTGGGGGAAGAGGAGCTAGAGTTCTGCTTTTTTGGAGTCAAGGATGGGGGCCTAGGGTTATCTGGGCTCACTTTTTATGGTAAATTCTAAACATAACAGTGGGAATCTAAAGCATGGGAAGAGAAAAAAAACGAGTGGCCCATATGGTCAGTTACCAAACCAACTGAGAAAGGCACAGGGGCGGGATGCAGGCCAGTCCTTAACTAGTCCTGGGGCTACTTGTGAGCGCCATCTCAGAATGGATGCCTCTTTGAAGTGGACCCCCAGCATTCGAAGCGTAAGTCAGGTGACTGCATCACAAATAGAGAAAACCCAACTGTCCGGACCTGTGCTACAAGCCACTCTTCTTATTACATACAATTTTAAACATTTTTTAAAAATTTTCTTTATGACAGAGAGAGATAGCGAGAAACAGAACACAAGCACAGGGGAGTGGAGAGGGAGAAGAAAGCTCCCCACTGAGCAGGGAGGAGCCCCATGTGGGGCTTGATCCCAGAACCCTAGGATTATGACCCGAACCCAAGGCAGACGCTCAACGACTGAGTCATCCAGGCGCCCTATTACATATTATTTCAAATGCTTCTCTCCATTCAATACAAAAAAGATATCACACCCACTCCCTGAAACAACTCTTAGAGCCACTCTTCCTACATGTGGGTTTCTTTTTTTAAGATTTTATTTATTTATTTATTTGACAGACAGAGATTACAAGTAGGCAAGAGAGGCAGGCAGGGAGAGAGAGGAGGAAGCAGGCTCCCCGCGGAGCAGACAGCCCGATGTGGGGCTGGATCCCAGGACCCTGGGATCACGACCCGAGCCAAAAGCAGAGGCTTTAACCCACTGAGCCACCCAGGCGCCCCCCTACATGTGGTTTTAAACTCTGTTCAAAATGCCTTACAGGACGGACAGAATATCCACACACTGAAATAACAGTCCTCCCAAGGACAGATTCACGTATCACTCCAGCAACGATCTTCACTATGTGTTTGTTCAAACACTTCTCTAGGTAATTGACAGAATGGCTAAAATAGCAGTTTCTTAATATAACATCATACTCAAAGTCCCATTACTCTTATAACCATTTTTATTACATGTGTTTCAAACAATTCTCTAAATGCATTCTGAAAGCTTATCACATCACTTCCTTGAAACAACATTCCTAAAGTAACATACACCTAGCACTATAACCATCTTTGTGAATTTTTAAAAATTCTCTTAATGGGTTACAGACACAGCTACCATTCCTGTATGCATAAATAATAGTCTTGTCAGGGTAGGTTACATGTGCCCTCAGAAAACCATCATAATTACATAGTGTTAGGCCTGTCTCTAAATGCATTACAGAATGTCTATCACATTCTTTCCATTAAATGACACTCTTCTGGGGTAGAATATAGAACTTTTTTTTTTCATTTCTTTTCAGCGTAACAGAATTCATAGTTTTACACCACACCCAGTGCTCCATGCAATGTGTGCCCTCCACAATACCCACCACCAGGCTCCCCCAACCTCTCACCCCCCACCCCTTCAA
>PISX010009916.1:0-73302 GCA_004024625.1 Mellivora capensis | reverse complement strand
AGAGCTCTCCAGGTCTGATTCGGGAGAACAAGAACCGTTCCTTTGCTTGAGGAGGAAGCAGTCCCCGCAAGCACATCATTTGCTTTATCCTCTTCCAAACCATTGTTAAGGGTTGGCCGGCTTCCTTGTTACAGAGAGTGTCTACTAAAGTGATGTATGTTTCTATCCGAAATAAGGGGCATGAAAACCACATGAGGGGAGGGCGCGAGCCTTTGGGGGCAGTGGTAGCTGGCTGCTAGATTCAGTTGTTTAGGTGAAATTCAGGTTTAAGTGCCTGTCCCCTATTTTCCCCCAGCAACACCCATCGGAGCTCTAGGGTGTGGTTACCTATGACAAATGCCCAGCTCTGGCTCTGTGAGGTTTGCCTTTTTTTTTTTTTTTTTTAAGAAAGAGTGCCCAGAACATTGATCCAAACAGCGATGATCACATACTTTGCAAACGTCAACTTGGAGCTGGGGATCCATGAGAATCTCCTGGATGTTCACGGAACACTTCTGGAAATCGAAAGCTGGAAACATCAAATCAGGGATTGGGGTCAGTATTTCCACTCTCCCCACATCAGTGAACATCAGGGCTGCATCCTGGGACCAGATGTTTTGGCCTGCAAACTAAAAGGAAATCGATTTCAGGAATCAGGTCATTCTAAGTCATTTTTGAGGATGCCAATTTTATCTTATGCTTCAGGTTTAAAGAAGGCAGACCAAACAAACATACAGAGAAAGAAAATCATCGGCACACTTTGTGCAGATACCTACTCTTCAGCTTCATTCATTCCTTGGTGATGAATAACAGAAACTCCGTCTTTCCTCATCAGAGAGGATATAGGCAGGAACTAAGTCTAGACTTACGCACAGGTCCTAGACGGCTCTGGAGAGTTGGGACGAAGGCTACAGACCCTCACCCAGAAAATGCCCTGGGCGTCAGAATGTCAGGGTGAAGGCTTCAAGGAGACAGCCCTATATTCCTTGTCCTATCCTATGCCAATGTCAGTCAGCCTTCTGGAACTACAGTGTTTGGAGCTCAAGCAGCAAAAGGACCTAGGTAGGGAACATCACACTTAGGGACTTTTCTAGCTCAGCTGTTGACGAGCTAAGGGACCTGAGGAAAGAAGCAAACTTCAGTTTTTCCTCTCTTGTAAAAGTTGGATGCTATGCTCTCCTTCCTGGGGCTTTGTGAGAATGAAATAGAAACAGATAGGCATGATGTCTAAGGTAGTGTGAAATGACCCCTCCCTGCCACCACTTCCTACCTCTCTGTGCTCTGTTTCCCCATCTGTCCAATGGGGACCATATTAGGCTCTACTTCTTTTCTTTCTGGCTTGGTTTTTTTTTTTTTTAAGTTTATTTATTTATTTATTTTTAGCCCCCTCCTGAGATCAAGAGTCACATGCTCTCCGACTGAGCCAGCCAGGCCCCCCTAAGGTTCCACTTCTTAAGACGCTGGTTGGGATTGGGATGCCTGGGTGGCTCAGTTGGTTGGGCCTCTGCCTTCGGCTCAGGTCATGATCCTGGCATTCTGGGATCAGGTCCCGGCGTCAGGATCCTTGCTCTTTGGGGAACCTGCTTCTTCCTCTGCCTGCACTTTCCCATGCTTGTGTGCTCGCTCTCTCTCTCTGACAAACAAAATCTTAAAAAAAAAAAAAAAATGATGGTTGGGATTAAATGAGGTAGCAGATGGAAAATGCTCAGACTAGCACCTGCCATATTCTCAGGGCTCAGTAGGTTTTAGCTGCTGTTGTCATGATTTTCACAACCAGTAAAATCACTATTACTGTTAAGTTTTTTCAATATTAATGTTAATTCAATATTAATTAAATTATTACTCTGGTATTGAAATACTATGATTGTTTCAATAACTAAAGTGGTTTCTAGCCTTCAGAAAAAGGACAGAAGTTTGAGAAGGGTGCCTGGATGGCTCAGTCGGTTAACCATCCGACTCTTGATTTTGGCTCAGGTCATGATCTCAGGGTTGTGAGATCAAGTCTTGCTTTGGGGTCTACTTTGAGTGTGGAACCTACTTAAGATTCTCTCTTCCTGGGTGCCAGGGTGGCTCAGTCATTGGGCATCTGCCTTCGGCTCAGGTCATGATCCCAGGGTCCTGGGATCGAGCCCCACATCGGGCTCCCTGCTCAGCGGGAAGCCTCTTTCTCCCTCTTCCATTCCCCCTGCTTGCATTCCCTCTCTGTCAAATAAATAAATAAAATCTTTTTTAAAAATTTTATCTTCCCCTCTCTCTGCCCCTGGCCCCCACCACCTGCTTGCTCTCTTAAAAAAAAAAAAAAAGGTTTGAGAACAATACCATTTCCTCACTGACGGGTAACAACACTACTTTGATTTTACCTACTTTGATTAGAGAACTTGACAGGATTCCCAAGCTGCCATAATACAAATTGTTCTCCTGGGTTAAAATTGCCAGTTCATATTCATCTAGGAAAAACCAACAAGATGGAACAAAATTGAAATGAGGTTGTTTCAAAGGGCAAAAATATAAAAAATATAAGAAGTTTATTATAATTTTTTTAAGAGACAGAGTGAGCAGGGTGGGGGGGCAGGGACAGAGGGAGAGAGAGGGAGAGAAAGAATCCCAAGCAGGCTCCACGCTCAGCACGGAGCCTGGTGCGGGGCTTGATCTCATGACCCTGAGATCATGACCCGAGCCAAAATCAAGAGTCAAATGCTTAAGCAACTAAGCCACCCAGGTGCCCTGAGGGACTTCAATTGTACTGGAATATTTTTTTTTTTAATCCTTTAAAGGACCATGCTGGTTTAATTATAAGAGCATTTTATATCACGGATTTCTGTAACTCTAAGTTAACTTTAAACATCTACAGGGACACAGACGGTAGGATGTTATGGGATGATCAGCAAACAAGGGAGACACTGATTTAGCACTCAAGTGACCCCTCAGTGTGTCCCACTCTCTGCCTCTAAGTTTGCAGCTTGGGAGCTGTGTGAGGAGAAACACTAGTCAGGCAAAGCTCATCTTTCGGGATAGCAGCGGGACAACAATGGAGCAGCAAAGAAATCCTGAGATGCTATTTGGGATGGCTTGGAATGTGTCCCTTCCAAAAAAGGTATGTAGCAGTCCTAACCCCCAGGACCTCAGAAGGTGACTGTATTTGGAGATCAGGTCTTTACAGAGGTGATTAAATTAAAATGAGGCCATCGGGGTGCGTCCGAATCCAGGAGGACTTGTGTCCTTGTAAAAAGGGGAGGAATTTGGACACAACCGTGCACAGAGGGATCGCAGTGTGGAGACACGGGGGTGGAGGGAGGGGAGCGCAGCTATCTACAAGCCAAGGAGACAGACCTGGGGTCTGTCTGGAACCTATGCCCAGAGCGCAGCCCTGCTGACACTCGATTCCAGAACCGTCTGTTGTTCTAAGGCCCCCAGTGTGTGGGCATTGGCTGCAGCGGCCCCAGGAAGCCAACACCTCATCCCCATTCTACCTCACGGTGCAAGAGGACAGAAGTTTATGCCAGGAATTGTTCTGAAATATGCGATAATCACGTCTGGGTTTGGGTTTCGGTTGGTCTGGTTCGGTTTTGGCTGGATGGGGTCTAGCGAGTCAGTGGTTAGTAAGCCCCGCAGAAGGCACTTCTAGAAAGCTACCCATAGGCAGGGCACGCACTGGCAGCAACGCTGTGGATGGTGATGTTGGCTTCAGAAATGGACGAATACAAGGTATTGGGTCCTTCTTGTACATGGACAGGGTAGACGAGCTGACCTGTGAGACGACAGAGCGGAGTCATGAGGAAAGGGACCCCCCACTGCTGAAATGCAGAGCGATCCCGCCGCCTGCCCGATCCTTGGTGAGGGACTCAAATGATACTGGCAGGGGAAGTGGGGGGGGAAGCACAGCACCAAGGCGCAGGGCTATAGAGCCTCACGCAGAAGGCGCTTGGGTTGGAGAAAACCAACCCCGTGCACCCCCATGGGACAGGAATGCGGCACATGGGCTGCAGAGCTCACAAGAAAGGCTCTCACTGCGGGAGGCGTGGACGTCATGGAATGCCTTTCACTGTATGGGTAACATATGTAAGGAAGGAGAGCTTCTCGAATGAGCTCTCCAAATGGACAGGCCAGGCCTGAGCCCTTCTCCTGCTCCGGGGTAGGGGTGTGGGAGAGGGCGGGGGAGTTGGGGGAGATCGATGGTGTTCAGGAAGCCTGGCTGGTGCTCAGAGTGGGTGGTCTTGCAGACACACCTGTGCCCAGGGGTCCCTGACAGTACCCCTTTCCTCCTGGGGGAGGGGTGGGGCTCCCTTCTGTTTCTTGTCTCATGCTTGCTGGCGGGCATTGCTGGGATTCCTCAGCTAGGCCAGCGGGAGGAGCTGTGCTGTTCCCGAGTTCTCTCTGGCCAGGGGAAGTCCAAGTGGGCAGCCCAGAGCCCTGTCCCGGAGTCGCTGACCTTGGTGCCAAAACAAGGCTTACGGTTCTTGGGAGGGAAGACTTGGGCTCTGCCCTAGGTGACTGGTGGATGACTTTCAGACCCTGCCCACGTGGCCCTAAGGACTCCAGGGGGCAGGAAACCGGGGCGGGGTGTGAGGCCGGGGGTGGGAGGGTGGGGGGAGAGATGGACACAGCCAGGACTGCCATCCAGAATGGGCGGGTCCCCGTCTATTGGAGGTAGGAGAGAGAAAAACCAGCAGGACACCCAGAGCCTGGGCCTGGCTCACCTGAGTTTCTGGAAACCAACAGGCTCTTCTCAAACCAGAAGATTAGAATGCCTTTCTGGCCTGGGGTGATGAGGATGTCCAGGGTCCCGTTGTAGTCGAAGGGCAGCCCAAAACTGCTGTTCAGGGGGTGTTCTGAGTAACCGAACCTAGCCTGAGAGGAAAGACCACGGAATCTGGGAGAAGGCATCACGGGCTCAGCGGTAGGAGGTCCCCGAGTTTGCGGCTTTGCTGCGAGACTTCCTTCAGACCTTTTTATCTGGGCTGATGGTTCTCAGCCTGGGGCGGCCCTGCCTCCAGGGGACACTGGACGATGTCCCCGGGGGGAGAGGAGGGGATGTCAGGACTGGGGGTGCTCCCGGGATGGCGTGGGGGGGCTTCTCCACAGCCCACAGTGCGAGGGATGGCCCCCAGACACAGAACCCGTCCTCCAGCAATGCGCACAGTGGGAGGCTGAGAAGCCCTGCACTCTCCTTCTGGGCTGCCAGACACACAGCGCTCAGGGCAGGATGGATGGCGCTGGACCCCGGATGAGGCCACCTCCCGGACAGGGCGATGGGGAAAGAGGGGTAGTTAGTTAGGGGGTGTAGTTAGGGGGCACCTCAACGGACCTAGGCTAGGAATGCAAACGTGCAGGGAGCGGGCCTCTGGAGCCCGCAACGCATTTGCTGCGCGCCCCGGCCAGCCAAAGCCCGCAGTGCGTCTGCCCACCCTCCCAGTGTGGACACTCGCCAGCCAAAGCCTGTGGGATTGCGGGTGGGCAGCCTGAGAAATCGTGCATAGGTGGTAACTCTGGACTCTGCGGTCACTCGGGAGCAGAGCAGGGCCGGGGCACTTGATGCTAATGAGAGCACTCTGGGCGGGGACTATGCTAATGAGAGCCCTCTGGGCGGGAATGGGACCCAGCACGTGGTCAGAGGGTGGGTGCTTCCGCCATGGAGGTCAGCCCAACCTCCCGAAGCTTCCTGACAGCGGGGCTCTTCTGAGCCTCCAGAGCAGCACATCCCACCTACGCAGGGTGCAATACTGTACTTGACCTTTTTCTGCCTTAATATTTTTTCTTCAAATGCAGTTTACATGGACTGACTCCTCTACTTAACTTAGTCTTATTCTAAATAATGATACAGGGGAGGTCACGGGTGTCATGTACTCATCTTCCGGATACCCATGAAAATAGTCATTAACAAAGAGTTCAGCATGAAGCATTTAACACAGTCTTGGGCATTGTCAGCGAAAGTACACCGCACTCTGTCTGTCAAATAAATAAATAAAATCTTTTTTTTTTTTTTAAAAAAGAAAGAGGGACGCCTGGGTGGCTCAGTTGGTTGGACGACTGCCTTCGGCTCAGGTCATGATCCCGGAGACCCGGGATCGAGTCCCGCATCAGGCTCCCAGCTCCACGGGGAGTCTGCTTCTCCCTCTGACCTTCTCCTCGCTCATGCTCTCTCACTGCCTCTCTCTCAAATAAATAAATAAATAAATCTTAAAAAAAAATAAAATAAATAAAAAAAAGAAAGAAAACCCAAGTGTGTCAGTCTTAACAAAAACCTGGCTTGGAGTAAAGGTCCCTTAAGTCTTTCATCCCAGTCCAAAGTTACTCACCTTCCCTTGATCAGTGAGAAGCAGCCCAACCTGTGACAAGGAGTGAAAGTAGAAGGTCCCACCCAAAGACCCGACTAGTTCTGCCTATAAGACAAACACACAAAAAATCACACATGAATAAATCATTAATGCATTTGATTTTCACTCCAGATTACCTCATAAGCTAAAATAAAGCAAAGTCTTTTTTGTTATGATCTATTTCCCCTCTATGGAAATGTAGCATGTAGGACAGAACCTTGAATGAAGATACTTTTTTGGGGGGTGTTGGAGGAAGTGGGGTGGATCCAGACTGCTAGATGGTTGTCTGAATCCTTCATTCCTGCTTCGGTTCCTCATACCTGATTTTGAATTTGTCAGCAAGGCATCCAGAAGCCAAGTGGGAGCATAAGACCAAGGGCCCTATCCTCGGGACAGTGGGACAGCCCAGCTAACTGCCTCCAGAAATCTTTCAGGTGAGAGAAAGACTATTATTTTATTTAAGCCACTTAGGTTATCATGGGGAGTTTTCTATTATAAACAGCACCATGGACTGGATTGTGTCTCCCCCAATTGTGGGGGGAGGGTGCACAAACATTCAAACTAGCATCACCAATGGGATGGTCGTTAGAGGTGGGGCCTTTGGGAGATAAGTGGGTTTAGATGAGACCATGAGAGTGGGCTCCAAGGATGGGGTTAGTGTCTTTATAAGAAGAGACACCAGAGCGCCTGGGCAAGAATTCCTATTGGAAGGGGCGCCTGGGTGGCTCAGTCAGTTAAGAATCTGCCTTGGGTTGAGGTCATGATCGCAGGGTCCTACTCAGCGGGGAGTCTGCTTCTCCCTCTCCCTTTGCCCCTCTCCCACTCATGCTCTCTCTCTCTCTCAAATAAATAAATAAAATCTTTAAAAAAGAGAGAGAGAGAGAGAGAGAGACCAAGCATTCTCTCTTCTTCATGTGAGGACACAGTATGAAGAGAGCCATCTGTGAGCCAAGAAGAGAGCCCTCACCAGGAGCTCAGTCAATCAGCCATCATCTTGATCTTGGATTTTCCATCCTTCAGAACTGTGAGAAATAAATGATGCTGTTTAAGTCACCTAGTCTGTCGTGTCTATTATGGTGGCCTGAGGTGACCCAAGACATACAGTCAACCCATCCCAACTGGAACAGGTTGCTGGACTTCCCAGCCCATCACCTCCCCACCAGACATCCCAATTCCTTCCCTGCAGGCAGAACTCCAAGGAGATGAATCAGGAACGTCCGCCTTCTGGCCTTGAAAATAACAGTGACCCACACACACACACACACATGCACACACACATGCACAGAGCAGAAAGACTATTGTATTAATAATTGGTGTTTGAGTGAGGGGGCATCAAAGAGAAGAGTAAACTTCACACAGAAGGGAGGAGTGCATTTGCAGTTGTACTTAGGATGGTTGTATTGTGTTGGGTGGAATGATGACCTTGTTAGTGTCTTTATTTGGAGATTAAGGGTGGTTGAAGGAGATGCATATAGGCGCCAAGGTGACAAGAGGTGGACTTGTGTTGGTTCATTTTATGTGTCAGCCGGACTAAGCTAAGGTATGCCCAGGTAGGTGGTAAAACATTCCTTCTGGGTGTGTCTGTGAGGGTGATCCTGAAGAGATTCGCATTTAATTTAGTAGACCCAATAAAGATCACTCTCCCCTGTGTGGGTGGGCATCACCCAATCTGTTGGGGCCCCTCATAGAACAAAGAGGAGGAGGAAAGGTGAATTTGATCTCTCTTCTCGAGCTGGGATGTCCTGTCCATCTTCTGCCCTCAAACATCAGAGTTTCTGGCTCGTGGGCCTTCGGATGCTGGGACTTCTACCAGTGGTTCCCAGGTCCTCAGGTCTTCAGAATGAACTATGCTACCAGGCTTCCTGGTTCCCCAGCTCACAGATGGCAGATTGTGGGGCTTCTCTGCCCCCTTAAGCATGTGAGCTGATTCTTATTATCTGTCTATCTACCTACCTATCAGTTTTTTAGTGACGATCATTTTCAACTGAGCACAGATGTTAAGTCCTTCTAGGCCTAATTTTGAATGCAAACATGGGGTCAGTTAGGTTCTAGGCTCCCTTGGGCTTCCTGGGCAGGGCAGAGAAACCGCATTCAGGACATGGTCAGAGCTGGAGAGCAGAGTAGACTCCCTGCCTTGCTTTGAACATACTTCCCGAATGTTTGTGGGTAGAGCCACTCTCTGTGTTAGAACAAAACAACCTCGTGCCCTTAGCCACCAAGGATCCTGTCCACTTGAGCTGTTCGGATCCCAGCTCTGCCAGGCTGTAAAGGCCCCACACCACTCTGTCCCTTCATCCCTGTGTCCATGTCCTGGGGCTGCCCTGTGCCTTATGGCTTCAAACGACAAAAATGTATCATCACTTTGGTGGAAGCCGGAGGTCTGAAATCAAGGTGTTGGCAGCGCTGGTTCCTCTGAGGATGAAACCTCGCCATCCGCCTCTTCCAGCATCTGGTGCTTGCTAGGAGTCCTCAGCATCTCCTGGCTTGCAGGTGTGGCCCTGCAATGGCTCCTGAAGCATCACAAGAACTTCTCTGTGTGCATCTCTCCACGTCCTCTCTTCTTAGAAGGACACCAATCATTGGGTTGAGGACCCACCCTGACCCAGAATGATCTCAACTTAAACCATTAAATCTGCAAAGACCCGATTTCCAAGTAGGGTTATGTTCTGTGGTTCTGGATGAATATACTTTGGGGAGGGTGGGAACTGAGCCAGGACTGTTCTGTCCTCTGTATGATTGGGATGTTGATGGTACCCGATGGTACTGAGATTTGGGTGGACCTGGGGTTAAGGGCAGACTTTACTGTGTCCCCAGCTTTGTTTACATGAATATTCCTGAAACCATCCAATGACCTAACACCTTTTGAAACCTTTCCTAACTTCCTACTCTCCCTAGCTAGCTCCTATGACCTGAAATTTTCCCCACTCTCTCAGCCCATCAAACTCTTCAAAAGAGAAAAGCTCTTGCTCACCCAGGGATTGCTAATGACTCCTACCATGCAGGACATAAATATATATTTATTATTTTGCTGTTCATTTTTTTTACCAAATTGAACATACCTGTCCTTCATAGGCAAACTTCTGAAATTTGTATCCCCGGGTGTTTGAGAAATATATAGTGGTCTGAGATATTTGATCTCCATACAAATAAGCAAAAACTGAATTACTCATATCCTGGAAGAAAACACACGTTCAAAAGGAGATAGAGGGTTAGAGTTGTTGGGGAAATGTTCTTTAAGGGTACAAGCTTGCAACTGGTAGATAAATTTGAGAGATCTAATACACAGCATAGTGATTACAGACAACAATACTGTATTACACATTTCAAAGTTGCTAAGAGACTAGATCTTAATTGTTCTCACCACAAAAAGGAAACAACGATCATGTGATGGTGGTATTAGTTAATGCTATGGTGGCCAATCATATTGTAACATATAAATGTATCCAGTCAACACACTGTACACCTTAAATGTATACATTGTTGTATCTCAATTATATCTCAGTTGAAAAAAAGGAGATAGATGCCCATGATCATGCTCCTGGGCATTTATCCCAGAGATGAAAACTTATGCGCATATACAAATGAATGTTCATTGCAGCTTTACTCGTAATAACCAAAAAGTGGAAACAACCAGATACACCCCATGGAGTATTACTTGACAACAAAGGGGAATGGATTAGATACACACAATGAGGGACGCCTGGGTGGCTCAGTTGGTTAAGCGGCTGCCTTCGGCTCAGGTCATGATTCCAGCGTCCTGGGATCGAGTCCCACATCGGGCTCCTTGCTCAGCAGGGAGCCTGCTTCTCCCTCTGCCTCTGCCTGCCACTCTGTCTGCCTGTGCTCGCTCACGCTCTCTCCCTCTCTCTGACAAATAAATAAATTTTTAAAAAAATTAAAAAAAAAAAGATACACACAATGAGTGGGAGGAGTCTCCAAGCAGTGGGAGGAGTCTCCAACCAGTGTGCAGAGTCTCCAGTGTGGACAAAAGCTAATTCCCCAGAGTTACATGTTGTAGGATCCCCGGTAGAGAATATCCTTGAAATGATGAGATTATAGAGATGGAGAACAGGTTAGTGTTTACCAGGGGTTAGGGACTGTGGGGCAGGGATGTAGGGAGAGCTTTGGGCTGATGGAAGAGTCTAGTATTTCGCAGGATGTAGTCTTCCTGTGACTTCACACACAGATAAATGGCACAGAATTAGATGCACACAGTTATTTCCATGTCAGTTTCCTGGTTGTAGTTTTTTCCTACAGTTCCATAAGGTGGAACCATTGGTGGGACCATTGGTGAAGGGGGCGTGGGTCTTCCTGCAGGGTCTATAATTATTTCAAAATAACAAGTTTAAAAAAAGGAAAGTAAGCGGGTATATTCCTAGTGTGTCAGCCAGGTGATCCCGTATCTCAGGTCCTCTCCGAACCCTGGGGCAGGGACCCTGCCCATGTCCATCATGGAACCTGATGTCCCAGCTGTCATGTCCCTATTTTCATTCATAATTGTCTATGTTCAAAATAGAGCAAAAAAAGAACAGCAGGCTCCACACCATCTACTCACCACACAAAAGGGATGTCTGCTGTAACAACAGTTGTCACCAGAAACATGTGAAACAGGGCGTTCTATACCTAAAAGGACAAGATCATTTTTAAAAACATGAGCTTCTGGGGTGCCTGGCTGGCTCAGTTGGTGGAACATCTGACTCTTGATCTCGGGGTTGTGAGTTCAAGCCCCATGTTGGGTGTGGAGCCTACTCTTTAAATAAATAAATAAACAAATAAATAAATAAACAAACCATGACCTCCATAAATTTCAGAGAAAAGCATAGAGCAGGGTTTCTCAACCTTGACACTACTGAAATTTGGACCCAGATGGTTCTCAGTTGTGGGGCTGTCCTGTGTGCAGGACCTTTGTCTCTGCTGACTCGATGCCAGTATGGCACCCTCCCCCGGTCTTAACAACTAAAATTACCTCCAAACATTGCCAAGGGGGGCATGCCTGTCACATCTGAGAGCCACTGGTTTCGCAGGCACTCTTAGGACCCTGCCAAAATGGCGGGAAGGGCTCCTTTCTCTTAGGGAGGCATTCTTTGATTCTATTGTAAAAGCAGCAGTTTCAGCTCCAAAGAAAATATGCATGTGGCCAACAAGAGAGAGAAAGGTGCTCTCGGCATCACCGATCATCAGGGAAATGCAAAGCAAAACACCAGTGAGAAGGCACTCCCACGTATTGGGATGGTCATTATCAAAGAATCACAAATCAAGTGTTGGCGAGGAGGGGGGAGCAATTAGGAGCCTCGGGCACTGTTGGTGGGAATGTAAATGGGTGTTTGTGGTGTGGAAGACAGGATGACAGCTCCTCAATAAATTGAAAATAGAAATCTGGCAATCCCACTTCTGGGTAGACCTACCGCTCAAAAGAACCAAAAGCAGAGACTAAAGGAGATACCTGCATGCCCATGTTCATGGCGGGATTATTCACAACTAAAACATGGAAACAACCCAGGTATCCATTGACAGATAATGAATGAATGAGCAAAAATGTCATGCAGACACACAGCGGAATATTATTTGGCCTTAAAAAGGAAGGACATACTGATACCTCCTGCAGCATGGACGGACCTTGAGGACATTGTGCTCAGTGAGAGAAGCCAGACGCAAGGACACACCCTGCATGAGTCTACTTGTATGAGCCCCATCCATAGAGACAGAAGGTAGATGGTGGGAGCTAGGGTGGGGTAGGGAGTCAGCCCTCTGGATGCTGTTGAAGAAAGCGATGGAGAGAAGAGGAAGAAGAGAGACTGGACTGACTGGCGTTACGAGGAGACCTTATGGTCCCTCCATACATTAAAACATGGAGTTTCCAGATGACCCAGCAATTCTACTCCTAGGTTAGGTTACTCCAGAGAACTGGAAACTTATATCCACATACAGACTCATACAGGAGTAGGCATAGAAGCTCTATTGCACAATGGCTCAAAGGATGAAACAAGCCAAGTGTCCAGCAGCTGATGCATGGACAAAAGTGGTTCATCCACACAGTGGAATATTACTCAGCCTTAAAAAGGAGCAAGCTGCTGACACACGCTAAAATGTGGAGGAAGCTCAAAAACACAACACTCGGTAAGAGAAGCCAGACACAAAAAAGCCACAAAGTGTGTAATTCCACGCGTGTGAAACGTGCCGAACAGGCAAGTCCATGGAGACAGAAAGTGGGTGTGTGGTTGTCAGGGGCTGGGGAGGAGTAGGGAGGGACTGCTGGTAGGGAAGGTCTTTCTCCCCGGGGTGATGGAATGTTCCAAAACTAGATAGCAGTGATGGTGGCACAACATTGGGAATATACTAAATGCCACTGAATTGTACACTTTAAAATGGTTAAACCGGTCAGTTTTATGTGGCTTTTATGCTCCCTCCCTCCCCCCTCAAATGAGAAAGGCATGAAATGTGAGAGAGCAAAGAAGTGACGCAGGAGGGAGATAGAGGGGGATGGCGGGGCAGCAAAGCGAGAGCCAGCTCAAGGGTGAATTTTGGAGGGAGGGAGGTCGGGGGAAGCAGGGAGGGCTGTGCAGCTGTTTGGCTCCAGGCACTAAGTTCTGCAAGGGATGGATGGACTCGTGTTTCAGAGGCAGCTGGGTGTTTGGTTTGGATGTGACAGTTGATGACGTGGCCCCCAGACTGGTCAGAGCAGGTTTCTGGGGCTTGTTTCTACAGTTCCTGACGGAGGCCCGGGGTCCCAGCTCCACCTGGGTTAGATACATTCTCTACCCACCCAACCGCCATGCGCCATTCATTCAGCATCCCAGGGCACCTTGTTGCTGAGGGTCAAATCCCAGCACTGTAATGAGAAGTCAGACAGGGGCCAAACCAATGTGTGGCTCTTCTGCTCTGCTTCTCTGTCCCTCCCAGGGGGCTGTCAGCCCCTCTCCATCCAGGGCTCAGCGAGCACCTGGCAGACACTGCACTGGCTGGACAAGGTTCCCTCTCATGGGGTCCACAGTCTTTCACCAAAACTAATATGAGTGAAGCAAAAGAATAACACATGGCAAGATGGTGATTTACCAACCCTTGTGGCTCTCGACTGAGGAGATTTTGACTCCTGGTGGACACTGGGTGATGTCTGGGGACGTTTGTGGTGTCAGGATGTGGCGGGGCGAGGCGTACTCCTGGCAGGGGGTGGATCGGCTAGAGATGCTGCTCCACATCCCCACAGTGCCCAGGTGGCCCCCCACAGAGAACGACCTGGCCTTAAATGTCAGCAGTGCTGGGGTTGAGAAACCTTGAACTGACTTCTTTCCTTTCCTCTCCTTGTTAAAAAAAAATTTTTTTTTAAGATTTATTTAAGAGAGAGAGAGCAGGAGGGTGGGGAGAAACAGAGGGAGAGGGAGAAGTAGACTCATGTTGAGCGTGGAACCCAACGCCAGGCCCTATCTCTTGACCCTGACATCGTGACCAGAGCCAAAATGAAAAGTCAGATGCCCAACTATCCGAGCCACCCAGGCACCCCAAAATGACCCCTTCCTCATCACAATGGGTACCCAACCATCCCTCTTCTCTAAAGAATGGCATCTCCCTTCTCTTCATTCTTGACCTCCTCCCCTTGCCTCCTGCATGAAGGTTCTCTTCTTTCTCTCTCCTCATATAGCTTACCTTCTGTCCTGTTCCTTGTCCCTAATGGGCAGCATGTGGGACTGAATATTCCCATCGCCCAGCCTTGTCACCGAACATATATGAGCCATTCTTGGCCCTCCTGGTCCTCCCTGACATCCACCCGAACACAATTCCCATTGAAATCCCTCATTTACTCCAATCATGTCAGAGCAGGCTTTCGTGGTGTGTAACTACAATTCCCAATGGGAACACGAGGTTCCCACCATACAAACAATTTTCATTTGAATTTTAAAGGACAAGGTAGTGTCTAGGGGCTGACATCCAAGGAGCAGCTTTGTTTCTACTTACAAAATTAATAAACCTGTTCTTGGATGTTGGCGGATTGCAAACAAAATAAGAAAAAATACAAAACACATATACCTAGAGATGTGTTCCAGGAATTGGCTTCATAATCATAAATATAGACTTTTTGATTCACTACTAACACCAATACTGAGTCAGCGATATGTGCCGATGTTAATTCTGGTGTGCCAACCTAAAAATAACGACACAGGATATCAGGAAGTGCATCCTTTCTGACGGTTTGGAAACTAAGACATCTAGATGCACATTTAAGAGACATGTATGCCAGCAAGAGTTGTTTGGTTCCTAGGTGTTGGGAACTGAATATTCTGGGCTCATCTGGGACCAAAACTGAGAGCTCGGAATTGGTGTTTGGTGACCTCGGATACCTCCTTCTTCCTTATCAAAACTTTCTCTGAGGATAAAGCTTAAAGTGTAAATTATGAATGATGCACATAAACAATAAATGTGTTGCTTATAAGAGAAACACCGGTATTCAATAGATGGCAAAGCCTTCTTTAGTGTAGGGGCCAGTGGTAGAATTTCTCAAGATAGTTACTGAGAGGGTAAAGGTTTTTTCTGTTTTCGTTTACGACAATTTAGGGAGACCCTGAAATTAGTGCATATAATCTATCTATTCATAATGCACAAACAGTTATAAGGAGCACTTCCAACAATTCTGCTTCAGAAAAAGAAAAAAAAAAGCCTATCTTAGTAGTAAGGGCAGAATAGAATCAACCCTTCTTCTGGCTTAGAAATTGCTCTCAATATCTTTTAGTGGTACATTTTTTTTTTTAAAGATTTTATTTATTTATTTGAGAGAGAGGCAGTGAGAGAGCATGAGCGAGGAGAAGGTCAGAGGGAGAAGCAGACTCCCCGTGGAGCTGGGAGCCTGATGCGGGACTCGATCCCGGGTCTCCGGGATCATGATCTAAGCCGAAGGCAGTCGTCCAACCAACTGAGCCACCCAGGCGTCCCTTAGTGGTACATTTTAATATAAGCCCCCAAGCTAACAAAAACAGACTAGTGTGATATTTCCAAACTGTATCTTCCCCCTGAATGTTACTTATGCTGAGAATCCTTCAGATGGTTCAGTAAAATAACTACCTTCATTGATGCAGGAATGGAAAGTGGAAGGAGACTACTTTTGAAATTATCTGTCGTGAAAAAGATTTGTCTTCTGAAAGACAATAAAAGAGTTAAATTAGAACAATTTCTCACAAGAAAAGAAAGAAAGATAATGTTAGACACTCTAAAAATGTTCTACTCAAACAAAATTCCTCTTTTTTTTTAACACATTTTATTTGAGAGCGAGAGAGAGAGGGTGTGTGTGAGCAGTGGGGAGAGGCAGAAGGAGAGAAAGACTCTCAAGCTGACTCCCCACTGAGCACAGAGCCAGACATGGGCCTCGATCTCATAATCCTGAGATCACAACCTGAGCCGAAATCAAGAATCAGATGGTCAAATGACTGAGCCATCCAGGTGCCCCGCCCCCCACTTTTTAAAGACAAGGTTTTGGGGTTTTTAAAAATATATTTTATTTGGGACGCCTGGGTGGCTCAGTTGGTTGGACGACTGCCTTCGGCTCAGGTCATGATCCCAGAGTCCCAGGATCGAGTCCCGCATCGGGCTCCCAGCTCCATGGGGAGTCTGCTTCTCCCTCTGACCTTCTCCTCGCTCATGTTCTCTCTCACTGCCTCTCTCTCAAATAAATAAATAAAATCTTAAAATATATATATATATATATATTTTTTTTTTTTTTATTTACTTATTTGACAGACAGAGAGATCACAAGTAGGCAGAGAGGCAGGCGGCGGGGGGGGGGTGGGAAGCAGGCTCCCTGCCAAACAGAGAGCCCAAAACAGGGCTCGATCCCAGGACCCTGAGATCATGACCTGAGCTGAAGGCAGAGGCTTAACCTGAGCCACCCAGGCACCCCCAAGGTTTGGGTTTTATCTATCTTTGCATGAGTAAACCTCTATAGACTGGGTATTTGACTTCTTGAAATAATATTTTAAAGGTGTGACCATGTCAAATATAAAATTATATAAAAAGTACTTTAAGCAACAGCTTGCCTTACTCAGGATGAACTTCAGCTTAGTCATTTATATGGTTCTGATCCCACTAAAGTAAAAGGTTTCAGACCAGGAATGTGTATGCATGAAAGAAACAATGTGTTCCCTCAGGGCAGGAAAGTTTTAAGAAGTGAAAGGCCATCCATGAACATGGTATATTGCCTCCTTATCCAGATCTTTTTCTTCTGTCTCCTCCAGGAGAGTCTTACGGTTTTAGACAGAAAGGAACTGTGAGTTATTTCTGATGTTTTAAAGTGTTTGTTGCTATTAGGAATGTTTTTTGTAACTACTTTTCTGAGTCGTCATGGCTAGTTTACAAGAGAGGTGTTGATGTTTTCAACGTCTGTGTTGTATTTGGCCCTCTTGCTGCACTGTTATTACTTCTAGGAGCTGACACCCTTGGTTTTGGCAAATGTTGTCTCTTTCTTGCCAATGTGTTTTACATTTCATGTATTTATCTTGTCATACTGCATTGGCTGGGAACTCCAATACAAAGTAAATGAGAGTGATATGATTCTCTGTTACTTTTACCTTTATGCTGTCTCTTTTACAGGGTTGAATACTTTCAGCAAATATACAGTTGACATCAAAACCAATAAAACATTGGAGGAGAAAGGAACACTGAAGCATAAACTGAGGAATATTATTTTACTTGTTTATTTACTTTCAGGTTTTGTTTCTCTTGCTCTCTTTTTTTTTTTTTTTAAGTAGGGACCAGGCCCAGCACAGATCCCAGTGTGGGGCTTGAGCACATGACACTGAGATTGAGACCTGATCTAAGATCAAGAGTCAGACACTTAATGGACTGAGCCACCCAAGCAGGTGCCCTTGGGTTTTGTTTCTGTTTTAGAATCTGTCACTGAGGTAAGTTTTGTTTTCTTTTCTCTTCTTTTCTTTATTTAAATTTTTAAAAAGATTTTATTTATTTATTTGTCAGAGAGAGAGCACGCACAAGCAGGGGGAGGAGCAGGCAGAGGGAGAAGCAGGCAGCCCACTGAGTAGGGAGCTGAATGTGGGACTTGATCCCAGGACCCTGGGATCACGACTGGAATCAAAAGCAGACGCTTAACCGAATGAGCCACCCAGGCCTCCCTTTTCTATTTAAGAGAGAGACAGAGAGAGAGAGAGCGCGCACATGTGTACAAAGCCAGTGGGGGAAGGGGGTGTTGTTGGGTAGGAGGGGCATAGGGAGAGGAAGAGAGAGAATCCCAAGCAGACTCCACGCCCAGCATGGAGCCCAGCATAGGACTTCATCTCATGACCCTGAGATATGACCTGAGGCAAAATTGAGTCAGATACTTAACCAACTGAGCCACCCAGGTGCTCCTGAGTATTCTAAACAAAAGTTGTCTGAACTACTATAAGGTTTTCACCTATTTTGACCTTTTTCTTTTTTAAAACAAACTCTAATTCATTCATACATTTGGTACCTCTTTGTTGGATACCAGGCTCTGATGCCCAAACATTGTTTCTACCTACAAGACCTTCTATAGGTCACTAGAGAAAAAAAATATAAAGAAACAAGTTTGGGGTTGAAATAAATATATAATGGTTCACTTTTTCAGGAATCTTAGCTATTAGAAACCTAGTTAAGAACCTAGAAGGAAGTAACCACAAATTCAGCACATGCAAAATCAACACTCTTATTCACAGGCTAAAGTTCAAATACCTTAGTAATATGCTTTCCTTCAAATTTTATTTGGTCTGGTTTTAGACACAACTTGAACACACTAAATTAGAGGGGCACCTGGGTGGCTCAGGCAGTTAAGCATCTGACTTTTGGTTTCGACTCAAGTCAGGATCCCGTTGTGAGATTGAGCCCCACGTCAGGCTCTGTGCTTCTCTCTCTCAAATAAATAAATAAAATCTTTTACAAAAAGAAAAGAAAAGAAAAGGTTTGAAACAGTAAATTAGAAAGTAGGAGACTCTCCTGACAGTCTTTCAAAAGACTGGCATGTGGTCAACAAAATATGATGTCTGTAAACATAGGAAAGAAATAGGAAACATGTTTAGATATATTGGGGCGCCTGGGGGGCTCAGTCATTGGGCGTCTGCCTTCGGCTCAGGTCTTGATCCCAGGGTTCTGGGATCAAGCCCCGCGTTGGCCTCCCTGCTCAGCAGGAAGCCTGCTTTTCCCTCTCCCACTCACCCTGTTTGTATTCCCTCTCTCGCTGTCCCTCTCTCTGTCAAATAAATTTTTTTAAAAAATCTTTTTAAAAATTAGACATATCATGATTTTATAGCAAAAGATAACAGCCAGCTCCAAAGGCAGTGGCTGCTGGCATCAGCCAAGCCATGCTCCTACTTAGAAAACTTGACTTGGTACCTATATCCTAAAGGATCAAGGGCAAGATTTTTTAAAAAATATTTTATTTATTTATTTGACAGAGAGGGAGAGATCACAAGTAGGCAGAGAGGCAGGCAGAGAGAGAGGAGGAAGCAGGCTCCCGCTGAGCAGAGAGCCTGATGTGGGGCTCGATCCCAAGACCCTGAGATCATGACCTGAGCCGAAGGCAGAGGCTTAACACACTGAGCCACCCAGGCACCCCAAGGGCAAGATTTCTAAACTGGCCTGCAGGGTGGTCCATGATCTGAACTCTACCCATCTCCCTACCCAGCTTGCACTATTCTTCTTGCACTATTCAGCACTATTGACCTTCCCTACAGTTACCCTGATGGACTGAAATCCTACCTGGGCTTCAACTAGTCCCTGATGCCCCTTCCTCCATGCAGCCTTCCTTGATTGCCCCCAAGACCGCTCCTCCTCTGAACCACTAGATTTCATGTACGACTCTCCTAACCCTATCTCCCTCCGATGCTGCCTCCCTCGTCTCTCACTGTGTCACAGCTTCAGCCCCTTACTTGTGTCCTTCTGCTGTCTCACCTCGCTACTTCCTGTTTGTCACCCAACAATCAGCAGTCATTTAAAAAAGAAGTTAGATTGTTTCACTCCTCTGCTTAATCTCTGGTGGCTTCCACTGAAATCCAAATGTGTCACCACGCCTTATAAAGCCTTATGTGATCTAATACTGTCGACATCTCCCTTCACTCCTTCCCCTCACTCATTGTCCTTGAGCTGTTCCTCCAAAAATCAAGCAAGGTCCTGCCTCAGGGCCTTTGCTTATGCTGTCCCTCCCACCTGGAATGCTCTTCCCCACTGACCGTAGAGGAAAGGACACTCCAGGGAGAGGTTCCAGGTAGGACAAAGGGCTCAGGAAGCACACGCACGAGCAACATAAACACACTATCATTTTAGGTTAACTGCCAAGAAATGGGGTCCTTGGGGCGCCTGGGTGGCTCAGTGGGTTAAAGCCTCTGCCTTCGGCTCAGGTCATGATCTCAGGGTCCTGGGATCGAGCCCCGCATCAGGCTCTCTGCTCGGCGGGGAGCCTGCTTCCTCCTCTCTCCCCGCCTCCCCCTCTGCCTACTTGTGATCTCTGCCTGTCAAATAAAATCCTAAATATATATATATTTTTTAATTAAAAAAAAAAGAAATGGGTTCCCTGTGTCTGAGAACGTGTGTTGAACATTTTGACAGATTCTGCCAAACTGTCCAAACCCCCTGAGCCTCACCCATGTTTGTCCTCCTCCTCATCAGCGCTCCCGGCAAACAAGTGACATTCTCATCACTGTATTAAGCATTGGAATGTCTCATTGCCAGAAGCTGTTGGAATCAGACCCTCTCTGACTCCAGCGTGTTGTGGGGGACCAGGATATCATTTAAGCATGTTATGCTTTAAGCTGGGTGTCTGGCAAACTTTTCCTGTAAAAGGACAGAAAGGCCATATTTTAGGGACCCCCATGGCCTCTGTCTGGACCACTCAACTCTGCTCTTGTAGCACAAATGCGTCCGTGGACAGTTAAAACCTTATTATGGACATCAAAATTTGAATTCCACATCATTTCACTGCCACAAAATACGGTTCTACTCTTGACTGCCTTTCAGTCGTATAAATATATAAAGACTATTCTTAACTGGCCAGCCGTACACAGTCAGGTGGCTGTGTATGGCTGAATCTGGCTGGAGAGGCCACTGTCTGTGACTCTTGCTCTAAAGCAGATGTGATGAGGGGACCATTTTGCTCCTGGGCTGTCCCACATGCTCACCACAAACTCTGCTGAGTGCTTGAAATGTGCTTTGTTTGCATGGCTTCTACACTGCATTTAACTTTAATCAACTAAAAATTTTAATGTTTTAAACTGCAGTATAACACACACAATATAAAATGTGTGTTTCAGGGACGCCTGGGTGGCTCAGTTGGTTGAGCAGCTGCCTTCGGCTCAGGTCATGATCCCGCCGATCGAGTCCCACATCCTTGCCCAGCAGGGAGCCTGCTTCTCCCTCTGCCTCTGCCTGCCTCTCTGTCTCCCTGTGCTCGCTTGCTCTCTCTCCCTCTCTCTGACAAATAAATAAATTTTTAAAAAATGTGTGTTTCATAATTTGTTTTAATTGTGATAAAATACACATAAAATATGCCATTATGATTGTTTCTAATGTCCAGCTCAGCAGCATGAAGCACACTCACACTGTCCTGCAGCCACGCTCACCCTCTGTCTCTAGAACTTTCCATCTCCCCACATGGAGACTCTGTCCCCGTGAAGCATGGACTCCCCACCCCTGCCCCAGCCCTGGCTCCCACCATTTCCTGTCTCTGTGGACGGGATTCCTCTGGGGACCTCCAGGGAGTGGGGTGCTTCGGGATAGGTCCTCTGGGTCTAGCTTAAGTCATTTAGCATTAACGTCCTCCGGGTTCATCCACATTGCAGCAGGTACAGGAATGTCTTGGCTTCCGGAGAGACTGACATAAACCTTGGACCTCTCCGTCCTTGCTTTCTCTCCCTTCTGTCCCACTGCTTCGTCAGCTGCTTCCCCGCCCATGTGGCCTGACTTCTCTGTGACATCCCTCTGTCCTCCGTGGCTCCTGCTTTCCTTAGCTTCCTGGGTCTCCTGGGTTCCCATTTCTCTTTCTCTTCTCCCACCTACTCTGCAGAATCAAGATTCACCAGAACCTCTGGCCGATGAACATGAGATCACTGGGTGACGGCCCACAGCCAGAACTAGCACTGACAGGTAGAAGACCTTCTGTTCCCAGCTCTGGCCTCACGTGTCCTCAATGTCTCGCAAGCAGCAAGCCATGCCACACTGCCAACTCTCTCCCCGCCCCTGTTCCTTTCACCAGAAACTTGAGGGCCATCTTAGACGGCTTGCTCACCTCTGATCTCCACACCCCAGGGAACTGACACGTCCTGCTGTGTCCCCTCCTGGTTAGAGCCTTGCCTTCTGTTTAGACTTTAGCACATTGTTGTTTTGTTGTGTTTCTTTGTTTGTTTGTTTGTTTTTGGTTTTTTTGCCTGGGCTCTTGAAATCCTCCTGAACATAAACTGTGCAGCCCCCAACCCTCCACTGCCCTTAGGATGAGGAGTAAACATTTCAGTATGCTGTACACAGCTGGTTTCCTAACCTGGCACCCTGATGACCCCAAGTGCACACCGGGCAGAGTATCCCCATTCCTTTTAATGTGCCCCCCCCATGATGATTAATTATATCCAGGATCTGTGACAGGTGATACCATATCGAACTGTAATTCTTTCATTTGCTGGTTTCTTCACTTCTCTTCTCTGACCCCCACCCTGACTATGAACTCCCTACAGGCCGGCAACCAGCATCATCCATCTGCCTTAATGTATGTTGACTGAATGAATGAATGAATGAGGCCAAATCTAACATTTTAATAAAAAGGAAGGTAACAGTACATAAAACGGTCACTTACCCTAGATACAGGGCTACGTTTCTCTTGCAAGGATGTTTAATCAAGTGTGCTCTCATAGATGAAAAATACAGTTGGTCCTAGAGAGAGAGTCACACAATAATATCAGTAATAATGAACAGTTGAGAAAAATAATTTCCTGATACAGAACATTGAAACTGTAAATGTGAAGTTGAGGCAGGTGCGTAATAGGAATGCAGTGCAATTCTCCTGTTTTCCTAGTACACTCTGGTGACGTCAGACATCGAGGGCAGGTCGGGGGGGCGGGTAGAGAAGCTGGGTGAGCAGTATCTGAGACATCTCTGTGCTCTATTTGGCACTTGCTGTGTATTTATGTCAAAATAAAAAATCAAGAGAGATTAACAGGATAATTACTGATATCACATTCCTTGTCCATGTTACTGCGTATTTACAGATCATGAGTTATTTGGAAGAGACACCAGAGGATGAGGAATTGTAAAGGTAATATGTTAGGGACCAGGCGCTTGGAGAGGATTTAGAAATGCAGACATCACTTTCTGAAAAAATGCTGTGTCGACAGGAAACGTATTTTAACAGGTGAAATATTTCTTCCTGCATTGTAGGCACACACGGGGTGAAAAGAAAAGTTCCTTCTTGCAGGACCTCATGTAAGCCAAGTAACGGTTTGTTTTTTATTATTCCAGAGTTACAGTGTAGCAAATGAACACTGAAAAGGAGTACTGAGTTCTAAACCCACTTCCATCTCCTGGCTTTCTTCATGTCATTTGATTACTTGCAACGTTTTTTAGTAAAATGAGAAAGATTAAGTCCTACTTCCAAGTGCAATGGTAGGAATTAGATAATGCTCTATACCTAACACATCACGGGCACCGAGAAATACTGAGTGTTAGTTCTGAAAGTGAGGAAGAGAGAGAGAGAGAAAGAGAGCAGTATGGAGCCACATACCCCTTGAATTTGCTGTCTGATATGAAACACCTTTCCTGTCCTCACCATGTGATTACTAGAGGTAAGTGACAAAAGAGACCATCTGTCATTTTTACCAAATATTCAGCATGACTCCTACCAGGGTGCCTCTGGGTTAACCCTAAAATACCTGTTCCTGATTCTTTAGGGTTGTGGAAGGCCCTGGAAAATCTGATGAAATTGTGGGCCTTCCTCTCCCACAAACACACACGTGTACATGCAACAATAGAGATTTAATTTCTGAGAGCTCATAAAGTTTCATTTGCAGACCTCAAGATTAGGAACTCCTACTTCAACCCCAAGGTCTTCTTTGTCTCTCTCTCCTTTTTTTTTTTTTTTTTTTTTTTCTCAAGTCTGTGGCCAGGCCAGGGGTGGGGAGGTGGTTGGTCTTGGTGGCCGGAGAAGGTTGGTACAGTTTATAGCTTATAGCAGAGTTTGTCCGGCTTGACATGCGCCAGAAGCACCTGGAGGCTTGATAAAGGGTAGATTGCTGGGCCCCACCTCCAAGTCTCTGATTCAGTAGGTCCAAGTCTAACAAATTCCCAGGTGATGCTAATGCTGCTGGTCCAGGACCACACTTGGGAGAACCAGTGTGAGGAAATGGGAGAATTGGGCATCACCAATCTTTCCAAACTCTGGGACAAATCCCATCGGTAAATCGTACTGGAAAACTCTGCATTTTGCTTACTAGCTATGTGTCTTTAGGTTGGTGAGTCTTTAATTTCGCTGGGTCTGTTTTCACATCAATAAAGTAAGGTTAAGGAATCGCTGCTCCATGAACTGTTGTAAAGATCAAATTAGGTCATGCACCAGGAGCACACGTTTACTATTTCTTGGGCAAACAGGGCCCTGTGGAATAGGACAGCTTACTCCAGGCAGGAGTTCCCTGAGGGCAGGAACTGGGCTTTCACATTTCCCTAAGCCCTTGGCACCCTCCACACAGTATTCACTAATCTAATATACACTGAAATCTAAAAATGTTCTGAGTAACAAGTGAGTGAGATAAGTACTCCACACCCTCATGGAGTTCACATTCTAGTGACAACAACAGACAAAAATTTGTCAAAAACAATAACAGAAATTAGCCATTGCTAGGAAAAAGCCATTGCCAGGGGTGGGGGCGGGGGAAGTGCTTTAAATAAGGAGAAGTGCTGTTTAAGTCAGGATCGGATTGACCTAAACCAGGATCAGGAACCAGCCATGGAGAAATCTGGAAGCAAAGTGTGCCAGGCAGAGGGGATACCAAGCACCCTCTCCCCTGTCCCCAAGCCTGGCCAGAGTTTGGCTTGTTCAAGGGATGGTGTGACTGGGGCATTGATTCAGGGGAGGGCAGGGACTAGATCGGTGGTTCTCAAATTTCCAAAGCAGTGCCTGGAGACATTCTTGATGGACTGCCTGGAGAAGGAAGTACTATGGCATCCAGCAGGTGGAGGCCACGGACCCTGCTCCACATCTTACACGCACGGGACGGCCCCGCCCCAAAGCGTCCTCAACGTCCGCAGCGCCGCTGTTGGGAACGCCCGGGCCAGACCGTGCGGGGGTCTGTAGGCTGCGTCAGGAACTTGGGTTTCATCCTGGGCGCCACAGGGAATCGGGGCAGGGGAATGACGGGGTCAGATTCTTTTACCGATGATCCCCCCTGATTGCGCGACTGGGCGATGGAGAGAAGCGCACGGCCAGGGCGGCGGCAGCGGACGTGGCTCCCAGGGTGGGAATCGGACCCAAGTTTTGAAATGGCAATGGGGGGACGTGGTGATGGGCTGGGGGAAGTTGGGGTTAAAGAACGGGAAACATCAAGTTCAATTTCTAGAACAGGAAACTGGGAACCCTTAACGAGGTTGGGGAGCCTCCGCTCAGGGACGCGCCGGCCCCCTCCGCGACCCCGGGCATCACCCCTCCCCGGGGAGGGCAGCCCCACCGGCACAGCGGCTGAGCTCTGGCCAGCAAGCAGAGTCGCAGGGTCGTCACAGCCACCAGCATCAACACCAGCATCTTGTACAAAGAACCACCGCCACCAAAGCAACTCAACCGCCGCTGGGTGTCACCTCACACTCTGGGCATGCGCAGCCTGAACCGGAGCGCTCAGCTGCGAGTGGGGGGGGCGCGCCCTGGTGTCTGAGCATGCGCACCTCGTCTCCCGGGGAACGCCAAGCCGCACAAAACACGCCCCCCTTCTCGAGCGCCGGGCTGTGCGCACACCGACGGTCACGCTTTCGCCAGTCTGAGCATGCGTTCATCGTCTCCCGAACGCGCCACCAGGGAGGGCTCAGCTCAGGCTGGCGTGCACAGCTGCCCGCCGGCAGGCTTGTTGGAGCATGCGCACGGTGTCTCCCGGGAGACCCGAATCCATCAACCAGGACGCGTTCCAGAGCCGGAGCGCGTGTCGCCCGCTCGCCTAAGCAAAGTGTATGCACAGGGCTGCCTAGGTTCTCGCAGCTGCGCTTGAAGCACCAGGGGCTCGCTTTTCAGAGGTGCTGGGGAGGGCCCACAGCCCTCCACGTGAGCCGAAGCGGCTTGCAGCGCCCCTGCTGGGAGGCCGGAAGAGGCGGAGGCAGTGAAGAGGCTGAGCCCCGCCCCCACGGTCCCTCAAGCCCCACCCCCGCCGCTTTCTGTTCCGGGTCACGACCCCCCTTCGTCTCCCCCTCTCCCGGGTCCCTGGGCACGCGCGGGACCTCACGTGCGCACTAGCTGGGCGGGGGGGAAATGACGCAAGTCCTGTGCGTCGCTAGGATGGCCGGGGCATGGCGGCGGGCACAGGCTACGTGCGGCTGTGGGGCGCTGCGCGGTGTTGGGCGCTGCGACGGCCACTGCTGGCCGCCGCCGGGGGGCGGGTTCCGACTGCCGCCGGAGTGTGGTTGCCTAGGGGCCGGCGGGCCTGCGACGCCTCGCCTCCCTGGCCTCTGTGGGGCCGAGGCCCTGTGGCTGCGGGCCAGTGGCGGGGACTTTGGGAGACGAACAGCCGCGGCGGCGGTGGCTCATTCTCCAGCGGCGAGGATGCCTCCGAGGGCGGCGCTGAGGATGGAGCCGCGGGCGCGGGGGGCAGCGCGGGGGGTGGGGAAGGCCCGATCATAACGGCACTGACTCCTATGACGATTCCGGACGTATTCCCGCACCTGCCGCTCATCGCCGTCACCCGCAACCCGGTGTTTCCGCGTTTTATCAAGATTATCGAGGTAATGAGCGCCCCCGCCGTGGCCTCCAGTTCCCCCAACTCTCCAAGCGGCAGGTGGGACCGAAGGATCCTTGGGCACCCTCATGTTACACAACTTTTTCCACGCACGAAGATTCTTAAAAGTTGAAGTTCGAGTCCTTGTCTTCTCACTAGTTTAGTGATTTGAGCCAGATTCCTCCCCCTTTCAGATCCCTGATGAACCCAGTGAGCTTAGGACTGCCCAGTTAGAGCCCTAGTCATAGAAATCTCCGATGCTGGGAGGGACTGGACCAGAATAGTCTTTGCGGTCCAGTAACTTTTCTGCGGGTTTTGGTAAATGTTTCATGACACTCTCACTCGGGGCGGTTTGCAGTCTGGTTGCGAGCCCCTTTGGGATTAGAATTCATTCCTTCCTTAAACATTTCTTGACCGTTTTCCGGGGGCCAGGCACGGTTCTCAGGGCTACAGCAGTGAACAAGAGTGATAAAAATTCCTGCCTTTGGCGCTTACGTCCTGGGGGTATACAAGAGGCAATAAACCATATTAGTAGGTAAATTTCATGTTGGACTACTGTAGGGATAATAGAGCCAGGAATAGAATAGGGAGACTTAGGAGGTAGGTGGGGGAAGGATGTTCTCAGAGGGGGGCAGCCATGGTTTATTCATTCAGTAGAGTGTTTTTTACCTGTTATGTAGCAGGCACTGGGGATGCAGCAGCAAACAAGCCACATGCAGTCCGTGTGCCTAAGGAACTTGTGTTGTTGGAAGAGACATTAAGCAGCATCATTCAAGACTAAGAGCCAAGGGGGGAGGGAGATGGACTTGGGTGATGTAATAGAAAGCAACATGAGTGCAAGGAACTTGAGTTTTTAGAGTAGGAAGGACCTGAATGCCTTCTTTCTTCCCTGTCCCTTCCCCCACCCCCACTTTTTTTTTTTTTTAAACGATGTGGAATTTAGAGTCCTTGGTGAAAAGTTATCTGTTAACAGAGCAAGGTCGTAAAATGAGTCAGCCTCCGCATTCACTCTCCAGCCTCTCCCTCATACTTTAGTCTCCGCTAAACAAATCTCGGGGCAGGAGGAGCCCCTTCCACCTCCTCTCCCACCTGCTGATGGTGTATGTTCGAGCTACTCTTCCAAGGGCCTTCCTTGGTTTTGAGTGGTGGTTACTTGCGGGCCCCAGAATCTATGGGTTCATATCCTGGCTCCACCACCTGTAGCTCCTTCACCTTCAGAAAGCTGTGGCTCTGGGCCTCCATTTTCTCATCTGTGAAATGGGTATTGTAATCAGACCTCAATTCTTAGAGCTGGTTGGGGAGGTAGGTCCACCAGTGTCGGGGATATGGCCCCATACCTTAATCAGAAGCTGCTGCTGCTCTTTCCTGTGTGGTACCCTCCTGACATTTCAGAAGCTTGCCCTTGAAGCCTTTTTCCTGTCCTTGACCCCAGCTGACCTCTGGGGCCGGGAGCGTTCAGCTACGGTCCCCTCAGTCCTGCAAAGTGGCAGATGCCTCTTTTGCTCTTGGTCTAGAGAGGTGATTCCTCCAGGAGATTCTCTCTCCCCACCCGGAGTTAGCTGGGAGGGTTGAATGAATCGCTGTGGAAAGCAGGAGACTGGCACGTGTTGTTGTTACCTTGTCAGTGACGACAAGGAATCCTGCCAGAGGGAGGAGGCAAATGCTAACTAAGATGCAGCAGTCGGTTATCATCGGAGAGGAATGAGGGAAACTTCCATGGCGCTGGGTGAAGGTTTCTGAACCTGTTAGCAAAGCTCTGTTCACTCTTGCTTCTGTGGTTGACACGGCCTGTGGCCAACTTGCCCCTGTAGTTTCTCCCCTTATTAGTGGCCTCTCAGTGTAGATCAATGGCTCTTAATTTGTGATGGGTCGGGGCATCTGGGGGACGCAGTTGTTAAGGGTCTGCCTTCAGCTCAGGTCATGATCCCAAGATCCTGGGATCGAGCTCCACATTGGGCTCCCTGCTCGGTGGGAAGCCTGCTTCTCCCTTTCCCACTCCCCACTGCTTGTGTTCCCTCTTTTGCTGGGTCTCTCTCTGTCAAAGAAATAAATAAAATCTTGAAAAAAAAAGTTGTGGTGGGTCATGTACCCATCCTATGGCCGTCATGGACCTTTTCCCCGGGAAAAATGCATCTGTAGGGTCAGGAATTCCCGGATCGGAAGTTCAGATCCTCTGCTGAGGGATGAGTTTAGAACACTGGTTCTCGGGCTGTGGTGCGGAGGCTGGCAGCGTCAGCATCACTTGGGAGCTTGTGTGAAATACAGGTTCTCAGGCCCACCCCAGGCCTCGTCTGTCAAGAGACTGAGGGCTGGGGCCCAGCCACCTGTCTTAGCAAGTCCTCTAGGTAGCTCCGGTGCTGAAGTTTGCGGGCTCTTAAGTGTAATCAGAGTCTGGGGTGGGAGTTAATGCCTGCTGGAAGGGAATCATCGGCCTTACTGGTCTGTGCTCCTGCCCGTCGGATGTTGCCTAGAAGATGTTAGTCCTCTCCCTGCCGTTGAAATGACCTCAAGATGATGCGTTGTCGTCCCGGGGCTTTTGATCCTTGATGAAAAGGGTGTAGATGTGATTGAGAAATACTTTCAGCGCGAATTGGGGGAAGTTAACCAGTCTGTGGGATGGGCCACAGTTGAATCACAGACATTTAGTGTTGTCTTTCTGGCGTTGATAAAATCAGAATAGTCTAGATTTTCAGGCCAAGACACTTCACCTCTGAAACAGCTCTTAAAATTGGAAGTTAAGTCAGTTTCTTGGTTCTGGCTGTTGGTCTGCTTTGAGTTTTCTTTTCTTTTTTTTTTTTTTTAAGATTTTATTTATTTATTTGTCAGAGAGAGAGAGAGAGAGAGCGCGCAAGAGAGTGAGCACAGGCAGAGTGGCAGGCAGAGGCAGAGGGAGAAGCAGGCTCCCTATGAAGTAAGGAGCCTGATGTGGGACTCGATCCCAGGACGCTGGGATCATGACCTGAGCCGAAGGCAGCCGCTTAACCAACTGAGCCACCCAGGCGTCCCTGCTTTGAGTTTTCTTTAGAAGGCGGTGGGGCCCACCAAAGCCTGCAGCCCTGTCAGCCTGTCCCACCGCATTCTCTACGCCTTCGTGTGTGTGTGTGTGTGTGTGTGTGTGTGTGTTTGGTTTGGGACTTCCTGAACTGTGTTGGTTAATGTCCTGGGTCAGGTTAGCATAGCCTTGAGAATCATCTTGAAAACGCTAGAGCTGTTGTCAAATGTCAGCTAGGAACCTGCCCTGCGTTTCACTTTGGGGTCGTTGTCATGCTAGGTTAAAAATAAGAAGTTGGTTGAGCTGCTAAGAAGGAAAGTTCGTCTTGCCCAGCCATATGCCGGCGTCTTTCTAAAGAGGGATGACAAGTAAGTGTCACTTTTCCTTCACTCCTTCATTGAAGTTGCCCTGGAGTGTGGTTCACCACAAGTCCTCCATAGAGTAGCCTGGACCACTGACCTCTGACCTGGAAGAAATCAAGCAAAACCTGCTGAGCACAAGGTCAAGAGCTGAGCCATCTTTTTAGTCTGGGCTGAAGACTTGGCTCAGCTCTAGGTTTCATGTGGTCAGTTGTTGGGGAGGGGGGAGAGGGGATGCAGATGTTAACCTCCAGGACCTTTGGTGGTGACCCCACCTGTGAGGTCGCTTCAGAGCAGAGCTGGGGGGACAGATAGATAGGGCAGTTCCAGGAACACCCACCTTGACTCCAGGTGGGAATTAGTTCCACTTCTGAGTTAGGAGGTACATTCTGTTGGGGGAGGTGTGGAATGAAATCTCTTCCATCCAGGCCTGTCTTTACAGCCGCCTTAACCCAGGAGCTGCTCACCTGTGTGCGGCGGTGGCGGCTTCCAGGGGCCGCCCTTAGCCCACAGGTGCTCCGCGGGGCTTTGTAGCACCTGTGGGAGCGAGGAGATTGCCCTCGGGTTTCAGTGGAGGCTGGCAGGGGTGTTTCTCTTCTCTTCCTCTTCCCTCTTCGCCCAAGACGCCCTGCTGAGAATCGGGGTCTGTGACCATGCACCTTTGTGTCCCTGTCCCTTAGCAATGAGTCTGACGTGGTCGAGAGCCTGGATGAGGTCTACCACACGGGGACGTTTGTCCAGATCCACGAGATGCAAGACCTTGGGGACAAGCTGCGCATGATCGTCATGGGACACAGAAGGTGAGGGGCCCCAAGAGTCTGGGATGAGGCAGGAGGAGAGGCCCTGAGTGTCCCCAGGTTCCTATACTGGCCATCCTTCTTGCTCAGCCCTCTTGCCTTGTCACTGCAGGGACTAGACCAAAGCTGGAGGTGGCAGAGACAGGTCACTTCTGGGTCCCTCTTCTTAAAGTGGCTGTATGGGTGGCCAGCAGCAGGTTGTATCTTTTATGCACATCATTCACACAAGCATCACAAATACAAAATAGCAGGTTGCCTCGTATCCCGTGTAAGGTGTCAGCCCTTCACAGTTGGGTGTGCTTCTCCTCCAAGTGCCCTTGTCTGCGTCTGCCTGCGGATCGTGCTGGATGTCCAGCTTAGCACCGCGGGCTTTGACTCAGCCAGACACATTGCCTCGTCAACAGGGCAGCACACCCAGGGGAACGGTGTGGCAGGCACTCGCTCTGTTCTGGGTCCTGGTGGTGGTCTCACTTCGTGAAGCCCCCTCTCCGGTCTTCATCTGCTCATGTTAGAGGCTGTTTTTAGGAGAGAGGCTGCCGCTCTGTCTCCTAGGGGGGGATTCGTGAGCTGGAGGGAGTAGACGATCCCACAAAATGAATTAAGAGCTTGGTCTGCTGCTAAGTGCTGTCCTGATCTGCAGGGTGCCTCATGGGAGGGGTCCCGCTGGCTCCGGGGGCCAGGCCTGCTGTTCCTGTGCGGCTTGCTGGCATCAGCCAGGCACTGGGTCCACATCCCGCCAGCTCTCAGGCCATCCCTCTGGGAAAGGTGGCAGTTAGTGACCCTGTAGGACGGGAGGGAGCCGAGAGGGGAGGTGGCATGTTTGTACTCACATCACTTAACCCCTGGTGTCTACTGGGTACTTGGGTGTGGATGGAGAAACAGGCCCAGGGCCCCACCCCCCACCCCCAAGAGAGGAGGCTGTGAGCATCAAAACAAGCTTCCAGCTGATTTTTTTTTTTTTTTTTAGATTTTATTATTAGATTTTTTTTTTTTAGATTTTATTTATTTGACAGAGATCACAAGCAGGCAGAGGGGGGTGGGGAGCAAGCTCCCTGCTGAGCAGAGAGCCCGATGTGGGGCTCAATCCCAGGACTCTGGGATCATGACCAGAGCTGAAGGCAGAGGCTTTAACCCAATGAGCCACCCAGGCGCCCCTGCCTGCTGAATTCTGATGGTGGTGAGAGCTTTGGGGGGAAGTGAAGATGGGCAGGGTGAGGGGTAGGCGTAGACGGGGGCTGGACCTCACATAGAGTGGACAGGAAGGGCCTCTCTGTGGAGGTGCCCTCAAACTGAGGCCCGAACAACACGAAGGAGCCGCTGTCTGGTGAGCTCCAAGCCGAGGGAGGGGCAGGTGGAGTCCTAGAGCCGGGCTGTGCTTGGTGGCGCCAGCGGCTTGTGATAGGCCCCAGAGCTGGCTGCTGCAGGCTCGCCTGGCAGACTTCAGAGGCGCGTGGAGGACAGTGGGGTGTTGGTGTGGAAAGCAGAGTGGCTGGGGCAGCTGGAGGCCAGTGGTGTGCCCAGTGAGGGGTGGGGGGTTGCCGGTCTTGGGGTTCTGAGACAGCAGCTTGGTCTCCAGCCCCAGGGCCCAGCGCGGCCCTCCATTGTCAGCACTGGAAGCCCCAGGAGCGTCACATCTGCCCCGTTTCCATCTTCAGGATTCACATCCAGAAACAGCTGGAGGTAGAGCCTGAGGAGGCCGAAGCTGAAAACAAGCAGAAGGTCCGCAGGAAGACGAAGCGGGGCAAGAAGGAGGCGGAGGAGTTGCTGAGCAGCGGGCCCCACACGGAGGTGATGATGGAAGCTGCCTCGGGGGCCCTCGGCGAGGTGCTCATGGTGGAGGTGGAGAATGTTGTCCACGAGGACTTCCAGGTCACCGAGGAAGTGAAAGTAAGTCGTTGCCGCCACCACGGGGCCCCCTGAGCAGGGGACGTGCTCCCCGAGGCTCTGGCACGTTTCGGCTGTCAGGCTCTTGTGGAATACAGAATGTGCTCCCCTCACCCCACAAGTCCTAGGAAGAAACCGGCATCCGGGAGTGAAGGATTGGAACCTGGGTCCGGCCCTAGCCCAGGTTGGCTGCACAGGAATTCCCCGGCCTTTCCGTACTGGCTCCTTCCGCTCAAGCCCAGGGCGCTGCGGAAGGGGAGCTAGGCCCACTCCCCGTTACCCGTGGCTTCTAGGCAGGAAAGCAGCAGCCTTCTGGCCGCCTTGACCACAGATGCGGGCGTGCTTGCTGCCTTCCTAGCCTAGCGAGCCTGCTGTCAGGGTGCTGGGTGCTGTCCTCCCACCTGTTCTGGGGCAGGTAGCAGCAGGGGGACCCGCCTCCCGGGGGGCGGGGTGAAGAAGGGCAGAGGTTACGGAAGGCCCCCACCTGCGCACGTCCCGGCATCATTGTCCTGCCTGGGGGAGAACACACCGTGCATAGCTGGCCGGCAGCCTCAGTTGGGTCCTGAGGCACCGGTTCGAACAAGAGTTCTGGGGGCTTCTGAGCTGAGGGAAGGAGTCCTGTGGTCCACAGGTGACATCTGCCCTGGGCTCTGGGAAGGCCTTGGCTGCATCTGCCCAGGCTGCATCTGCCCAGGGCAGCCTCGCACCCACACAGCCCTGCTGTCGGGAACTCACCGACACGGCCTCTGGTTCTGCGCCATCGGTGGCTATCAGGCGCTCGATCTGCGGCTGGTACCACCGAGGGACAAAATGTCAGCTTTTGTCTTGATTCTAAATTATTTAAACGTGGGTGGTTCCCCCTGCAGCTGGACTGGGCCTCAGAGCTTCCTTCCTCTGAGGAAACTCGGGGGGGCGGGTGGGAAAGACAGCGAGATTCATACATGTCACAGGGAAAAGAATCAGGGAGACTTGAGGAGGCTTAACGCTCGTGCTTGTCCATGCAAGCGTGATGGGCCTCTAGCTGCCCTGTGCAGGTTCCTTCTGGAAAGTCCCGTCATTTGAGGGACAAACCTGTAGCTAGAGGCTGGGTGCTTGCAGTGAAGGAACACACGGCGGCCGCTTTCCGCATCCCTCCTGTGCCCTCGCTAGGGTTTGGTGTGCTGGGAGCCGCCTTCAGGAAATCACCAGGTTCCGGTGGTCGCCCCACCAACTGTCGTGGTCCCGCCAGGAGCATCATGGTCTTCGCTGTGGCGGTGATGCTCCTGGTGTCCACAGCATGGGGGGGTGGGGGGCGGTCCTCCACCTCCTCGGGGAGCCTGGGCCCAAGGTTCTGGCGGGGCACAGGCTGTCAGCCCCGGTGACTCGCAGGGATCTCCCCGGACAGAGGAGAATTCAAGCCAGGGCGTGCTGACGTTGAGGACACGGGTGTTGGTTGTGAGGCTCGTGCTCAAAATAAAGGAATAAAGAAACCCACGTCTCCTTTTTTCCTCCACGTGGCTCCTTCTAAGGTCAAGGTTCGACGTGTAAGGACCTAGGCATTGGTGTTCGTTTTTACGGTCTTGATCCCGAGCCCCCATGGCTGGTGGATTCAGGGTACACCCCTGGGCGTCTGAGGCCATCGTGGCCTGGGCCAGGCAGGAGGGGCTCCTTGGGCCACGGCCCCTGCAGGCCCCGGGACCGATGGCTGCCTCCCTGTTTGCCAGGCCCTGACCGCCGAGATTGTGAAAACCATCCGGGACATCATTGCCTTGAACCCGCTCTACAGGTTGGTCGCCAGGGCTGTTCCCCAGGCCTGATGTGTGGTCGGCCCTCCCTGAGGTTGGGCGGGGGTCTGCCTGCGCCTTTCTGCAGCTGGGTTGATGGGAGGCTTTCTCAAGAGTGTTGTCCCAAGAGAAAACTGGGGGTGGCCCTGCAGTGGGAGGATGGAGGGAGATGCCTTACGCAGTGCACGTTCTTTGCTTCCTTCGTACTCAGGAGAGCGTGGACTTGCCCGGAAGCCTTCTCCTCATCAGCTGAGGCGGAGGGAGGGGATCTCACGCGGGGGTCACGCCATGGCCGGAGGGGGCTTGTGTCTGGGCATGGGGTTGTGAGTCTCCTGGCTCTAGGACGGGTGGCCCCACCGGCCTGCACCTGGCTCTCTGTGAGCATCCCAGACCTTGGCCATCGCTGCCGGGGGAGGGACACGCGAGCCAGCGCTGCCGCCGGGCCGGCCCCGGCTGCAGCAGTGCGCTCTGTCCCTGCAGGGAGTCTGTGCTGCAGATGATGCAGGCGGGCCAGAGGGTGGTGGACAACCCCATCTACCTAAGCGACATGGGCGCCGCGCTGACCGGAGCCGAGTCCCACGAGCTGCAGGACGTCCTGGAGGAGACCAACGTGCGTGCGCCGGCTTCCCGGCCTGGCTGCCTGGCTGCTGCTCGGCCTTGCCACTCCACCTCGCGCTCGCTGGGGCCGTCAGGCCGCCCCTGCTCCCCGTCTCTGTGGCGACAGCAGCCGTTCGCTCTGGGTGGTGTCTTTTGTTCATCGGGTGTGCGTTTGGCCCGCTGCCCGTCTTGCTGTTACCAGCGACAGTGCTACGAAAGTTCTCGGCCACAGCTTGCAGCTGGCCTTTAACTGTAGGAGGTGTTTGCAGAGCTGGGTCAGAGGGGGCTTGTCTCCACTTGGGGACACGTGGCTGGGTGGAGCCGCCCTGTGTGCGTCCCTCGGGAGGGGCCTGCTCCGCCCGCTCCCCCACACAGAGATGCCGACTTCTGACCGTCGCTCACGTCTTCCCTTTCTCGGCAGATTCCCAAGCGGCTGTACAAGGCCCTCTCCCTCCTCAAGAAGGAGTTTGAGCTGAGCAAGCTGCAGCAGCGCCTGGGGCGTGAGGTGAGCCCGGGGGAGGGCGGAAGGTGGGCCTCACTCTTGTCCGGGGCGGCGAAGCTCTCTGAGAACCTAAGGCTGGTCTCGGCGCTGAGCCCGGGGTCTGCAGCCCCCAAGATGCCCTCCGTCGCGGTGGAGCTGCTCTCATGTCCACGTCCTGGGAAGATGCTGGGCACTGGGAACCAGTCCGGGAAGGGGTGAAGCTGTTTCCCCGAGGCTCTGCTGTTTGTGGCCCGCCTTCCTGATTGTGGCCAAGTCCAGGGGCCGTGTGGATGGTCGGTTGCTTACCACTCATGTCGCTTCTCAGACCTGACTTGCTTTTTCCACTTTGTTTTATTTTTGAGAAAACTTGCAGGTCACATCTTTACTTGGAAAACTTTTAACACTGGGTTATTAGCCCAAGGCAACTTATTTAATTTTTAATTTTTTTTTTTTTAAGATTTTTTTTTTTTTTTTTGAGAGTAAGAGCACGTGCCGGGGGAGGGATAGTGGGAGAGGGAGAAGGGAGAAGCAGGCCCCTGCTTGGGCCCAGTACAGGGCTCTATTCCAGGACCCCGAGATGATGACCTCTGGCGAAGGCAGGTGCTTAATTGACTGAGCCACCCATTGTGGGGCTCAGACTCATAACCCCGAGACCAAGAGTCACATGCTCTACCAGCTGAGCCCACAAGGCGCCCCAGCACAAGGCTGTCCTTAACGTACCTCCGACGGGAGACAGGAGTGGGGCTTGTAGATGGACCTGGTGCTCGGCGGCCTCCGAGCGGAGGAGCTCCGCGCCCGTGGCGGCTGCGCCAGCATCAGGCCAGCTTCACCTGGTCGCACTCAGGGCTGAGGATCGAATCCGCTCCTCACCTGGAACTTGGCGTTGTTTATTTCCATTTTGGGGAGTCCGGGCTCACAGGGGAGGGAGCCTCCCCCCCCCCGCCCCGCTGACAGCTGCGCTCGGCTGCAGGTGGAGGAGAAGATCAAGCAGACGCACCGCAAGTACCTCCTGCAGGAGCAGCTGAAGATCATCAAGAAGGAGCTGGGGCTGGAGAAGGAGGACAAGGACGCCATCGAGGAGAAGTTCCGTGAGCGGCTCAAGGAGCTCGTGGTCCCCAAGCACGTCATGGACGTGGTGAACGAGGAGCTGAGCAAGCTGGCCCTGCTGGACAACCACTCCTCCGAGTTCAAGTGAGCCTCCGGGGGCGGCCCAGCCGCAGACGTCCACCCTCGAGGGCGGCCCCCCTCTTGCGCCTCAGGCTCAGAGAAGCTGGTGACTGGCAGGGGCCAGGAAGGAGGGTGGGTGCCTTGGCCACTCCGGTCACGCTGGGCCCCCGAGAAACACTTGGCGTGTGGCGGTCCGCTCTCAGCACCCCCGAGCAGACACACTTCTCTTTGTCACTCGTTTTCCGTTGGGCAGATGGCGGCTCAGAGAAGTTGAGTCAGTGAGCAGGGCCTCTGCGCTGGTGCGTGGGGACGGGGATTTGAACCCAGGGGTGTCTGGCTTTAAGCAGTGCTTCCAGCCAGGGCCACTCCCTTTGCCTCTGTCCCGTCCTCTGCACGGCCTTGAGAGCCAGGAAGTTTGCGCGTCTTCCTGGGGGCTCAGCCTTGCCCCGTGGGTGTGCAGCTCCCAACCTGGGGTCGCTCTCGTGGCAGCGCTGACCGGCCTCCAGCCGGGGCTGTGCCCCGCGTGCCCTGGCAGAGGTCATCTCCCATTTTTACCCCTGCCGCCTCTGGAGTGGGATTCCGAGCAGTGCCTGTGCTCGCGGTGTCCGGGCCCCTGTTGTGGGAGCCGTGCGGTTCCCACGGCGAGGCCTTTGTCGGTTACCGGCTCCTCCAGCTGACGTGCCCGGGGCGCGGTTCGAGTGGCAGGGGCAGCCGGCGCCGTGGACTAGCAGTGGCAACACCGGGCAGCGGGCTGGGCTCTGCTCACCGGGTCCGGTCTGTCCTCCGGCAGCGTCACTCGTAACTACCTGGACTGGCTGACGTCCATCCCGTGGGGCAAGTATAGTGACGAGAATCTGGACTTGGCCCGGGCCCAGGCGGTGCTGGAGGAGGACCACTACGGGATGGAGGACGTCAAGAAGCGCATCCTGGTGAGGCCCCCTGCGGCCCGCCCTGGGGTCCCAGCCTGCCCCCATCTCCACCCCACCCTGTCCCCATGAGGCCCCGTGCGCCCCTCTCCTATGTCCCCACCCCACCCCTCCTGCACCGCTCCTGCATGTCCTTGGGCACGGGCTACTCGAAGCCTCCCCTGGGCGCCACAGTCCCACCTCCCCGGCTCTTGTTCTGAGCACGCAGGGTCTGTCATCACCTGGATTCGGGACCCAGGATTCCCCCATGGTGGGGGTGGGGTCCCAGAGGAGTTCTTTGGAGGATTTCTGGTCTAGGGTCCAGGAGGGCCTTGGCCGAGGCAGGCTGGCAGGGTTGGCAGAGGCTGAGGAAGGAGAAGGTGGAGGGCTTCAGGGGGAGACTGGCATTGGAGCAGCTCAGAAGGTGGCAAGGGCACCCCGGGCTGGGCAGACTGCTCTAGGGGCCTCAAATTCCTGAGGAGAGGGACAGGGGTCGTGCCTGAGATGACAGGTGATGGGCTCGGCTCAGGGCCAGTAATTTGTGGCCGGAGCAGTGAGAGGGTCAGTACGGTCCAGGATGTGGAAGGGGTTGCTACCAGCTCGGCTTGGTGCCCTTGTCACCCAGTCGGTCACTGCAATCACCTCGGCCCCTCTGGGACACGCCTTGTCCCTTCCACAGCCCCCCGAGGTCTGAAAGGCAGCGTGACAGCGGCAAAGGTCACAGCAGGCAGGGCTCCTGAGCGAGGGCGGCGCGGGTCTCATGGGAGCCGGCCTTTGCCCACAGGAGTTCATCGCCGTCAGCCAGCTCCGAGGCTCCACGCAGGGCAAGATCCTCTGCTTCTACGGTCCACCTGGCGTGGGCAAGACCAGCATCGCCCGCTCCATTGCCCGTGCCCTGAACCGCGAGTACTTCCGCTTCAGCGTCGGGGGCATGACGGACGTGGCCGAGATCAAAGGGCACAGGTAGGCCTGGCCTGGCTCCATTCCTGTGTGTGCGAGGGGGTGCCGGTGGCGAGCGGTGGCCTCTGCTCGCGCTGGGCTAAGTGCTGACGAGCACCCGCTGCCTGCAGGGCCGGAGGAGTCTGGCCGCTCAAATGTCAGCTCAAAACCTTGGCCTCTCGACCATCAGGAGGGTGGACCCCCAGGAGTGTTTGTTTACCAGGTTCTTGGCAGATGGTCCCCACCAGTTCCAGCTCCCATCCTACCCAGTTCAGCTCCCCCAGCGCTGCGGCCAGAGTCCGGGGCAAGGCGCTCTCCCCACTGAGAACGGGGGCGGCACGCCAGTGAGGCCTCAGCGCCTCTCCTGATTCTTTGCTCCCTCACCAGGTCTAGCAGGGGCTGGTACCCTGGGTCCAGAGTCTGAAATCTGCTGGGCTATGTGTGCGCGCCCTCCCGTTGCAGCCGGTCATGGCGTGTTCTCCTGGGGCTCACATCCTCATTTCCTCTCTCCTCTCCACACTCGCTCTGCTCTAGCCACGGGCTTTCAGTGCACCAGGCCTGGTCCTGCTCTGCCCCTGGGCCTTTGCACAGTAGTAGGTTATTCTCCCTACTCAGAAAATTCTCTTCCTTCAAATACCCGCACAGCTTGCTGCTTCACTTTTTTTTGCTCAGGACCTCTCCCTGAGACATTCCTTATTCCCACTTTAACGGCCCTGAGGCGGCATTCCAGGTCCACTGTCCCATCTTATTTTTGTAGCATGTATAAAGTTCACCACACCTCATGAATTTCTCCTTCATCTCTCGTGCCATTTGTCTGCCCAGCTGCGCCTTATCTCTCAGGCACAAGACTGGTGTCTGCCTTACTCTGTGAGCGCCAGACCCCCGCAGCCGAGCTGGGACAGTAGAGCAAGGAGGTGGTCAAGAAGCACCCCGGCAGGTGCCAGGCGGGTCCGGGCCGTGGGCCCAGGGACTCCAAGGCATGGGAGACTGTGCCGTCCGTGCCTGCGAGGACCTGGGTGGGGAGAGCATTTCTGCCGCCAGCATCTGGCTGCTTCTGACCTCTCTTGTTCTGTTACATTGGGCAACGTGCGCTGGGTTTCATCGTCTGGAAAGGAGGTGCTGGCTTGGGGGACAGGTCTGAGCGAGACTTGGTTTTGCATCTGTTCCCGGCCCAAGTCTGATCTGGGGTGAGATGGCGACATTGCCATTGCTGGAGAGCCACAGGCCGTCGGGGAGGCCATCAGCCGGTGCCACATGCATCACCTCCCTGTTGCCGCCTCTGGGCAGCCCTCCATGGAGGCCAAGTGCTACACTGAGGATCTGTGCGCTCTGGGAGCTGGCAGGGGAGGAGCCAGCCACTCCAGCTGTGCTCTGCCCCCCCAGGCGGACGTACGTGGGTGCTATGCCAGGGAAGGTCATCCAGTGCCTGAAGAAGACCAAGACGGAGAATCCCCTGATTCTGATAGACGAGGTGTGCACGGGCGGGGAGCTGGGCAGGAGGCTGGGTGTGTGTGGGGCTCAGGGCTGACACGGCAGCACGGCCTCCGTCCCTAGCACCCTTCCCCGAGGTCAGACGTGGTCCCTGAGGCCTTCCTGGGCCAGAGCTCCAGGTGGTCCCGACCAGGCAGAGTCTATCTGAGATCGGACCCATGGTCCCCGCCATTTCGGTTGTCCCCTAGTCCCTGGGGGGCTGCACAGCTGCTGGGATACTTCACAATAAGCTTCTGTCCTTGTCCTCGGACGACCCCATGCTCCGGGCTCACCCGGTACCGGGCCCTGGTGCTGGTGAAATGGGGTCCCACCCTCCTCCTTCCCGCCAGGAGCGGGGACCAGTGCCCAGAGCACCCACCTTGCGCTGCCCCTTCAGGTGGACAAGATAGGTCGGGGCTACCAGGGGGACCCATCGTCAGCGCTGCTTGAGCTGCTGGACCCCGAGCAGAACGCCAACTTTCTGGATCATTACTTGGATGTGCCCGTGGACCTGTCCAAGGTGTGTGTCCTGCCAGGGAGCCGGGCCCAGTGGGGAAAGGCAGGGGGGCCGGTCCTCCAGAACCTTCCTGCCGCGCCCCCCCCAGGTGCTGTTCATCTGCACGGCCAACGTCACTGAGACCATCCCCGAGCCGCTGAGGGACCGGATGGAGATGATCAACGTGTCCGGCTACGTGGCGCAGGAGAAGCTCGCCATCGCAGAGGTGAGGGTGGGACCCTCGCCCCAGCTCTGGACAGATGGGGGTGCCCCCTGCAGCTGGGAATCGGGGCATACTTGAGCCCAAGTGCTAGGCCCCTAACCTGAGCTGCAGGGGACAGTCCATAGTGGTCCTGCTCGCAGCAGGGATGGCCAGGGGCTGTCCACTGGCATAGCATGAGTGTGGCCTAGAGCAGAGGCGCGGCCAGCTGTGAGCCGTGTAGCTGCGCACGTGTGACCCCTGCGTGGGCATGTCCCCGTCCCACCCGCTTTCCAGCTGGGTGTCCGGTGGCTCCCTTTGCCCCTGCCTGGGCCCCTGGCGTCAGACCCCCAGGCTGTTCCTGCTTGGGGGCCCGTTGCACATTGCGGGCTGGCTGTCCGACCGACTGGCTGTCCCTGGGGCCCCACGCCTCGTGTGCGGGTTTGGCGGCCTGCTGTAACAGCTCCTGGAGCGAGGGGCGACAGCCTGCTTCCTCCCCAGTTCGTTACAGAGGGTACAGCCAGGGAACAGCTGTGACCGCGCATCAAGCCCAGCAGGGCCACGGGCTTCCACCCCCTTCCAGCGCCGCCCAGCAGGCCCGCCTTCTCCCAGCTCTGCGGCCCAGGCTGTTCAGGGAGGCTTCCGTCCCTGTGCGTTGTTGAGTAAATCATGAGCTGCTGGTGCCCGACTGGCCCTCCAGCCTCTTCTCTCCCTGGGGGGTCAGGGCCGAGGCTAACCAGTACCCACCCACCCCACCCCACCCCGGCCCTCAGACCCCCACTCCAGGGGCCCGCCTCACTGGCGCAGGCCGGGGTGAGGCGGCAAGAGGCCCTGGGAGGCACCAGCAGCCGCCCTGCTCCCCCCGCTCTCCTGCAGACCCATGCTGTACAGAGTTCTCCTACCCCACTCTCCCGGGCCCCAGAACAGGAATAAGGGAGAGACCGCCATGCAGGTGACGTTGGAGGGAGCACAGTCTTCTGGGCGGGCCATCAGCAGGGCTATCCGCGCACGGTGGGGGGCTGTGTGCTGGGCCCTGTCCCGCCGCACAGCTGTCCCAGGGCCAGCACCCCTGCCACCCGTCTTCCCGCCAGCCCTGGGCCTTCGAGTTCTGTGGCCGCGGAACGCTTGTCCGAGGCCCAGGCTCAGCCAGAATTCAGGTCTCTGTGCGTTTCCTAGACCTTAGTGGTCTCCCTGGCCGGGGGCTGGCTTCCTGCCCCGAAAAATGTTAGCCGGAGCAGGGCCAGGTTTCTCTCCAGAGCCAAAGGAAGGGGTTTCTGACTTGTGGTTTTCTTGCTGGAAGGGGGTTGAGCACATTTTTTCCTGAGCCCATTTCAGCCGTCAGGTGCTGGGCCCCAGCTCTCGGGGCCTGCTAGTGGCCTCCTTCCCCTGCTCTGGGAGGGGAGCCAGAGGAGCTCTTGGCTGAGGTAGTTACAGGGGTCCTGGGGCCTCCCCCGCCGGCCAAGGAGGGGCAGGCTTGGGGACCTGGACAGGAAACTTCTTTTAAAATTTTAAAGGGACAAGAAGAACACAGACTCACAGAGGCTTCGGGGCCAACCCATGTCAGTCGACAGACGTACTGACGTGTGAGGTTGTGTCCCCCATGTCTCCATTGCCTTCTGCCCCCTAGTTGGTGCTCAGGTCTGTCTGTCCCATGACTGCTGTGTGGCAGGAGTCAGGCTGGGCTACGAGTGACCTTGGAGCCTCTTGACCTCCCCATTCCTATATGCTCAGGGTGGCAACCCCGAGTGTGAGTGGGGTGAGGCCAGGGATCCAGACGACCTTCCTGGAGGGGTGGTCTCTAAAGTGCCATTTGAAGGGAGGGCACGAATGGAACCTGAGCAGAGGACAGCCCAGGAGCAGGGCCCTGGGAGCTTCTGGAGGTGGCAAGCTAGGCCTCTTTGGGCTCCCAGGAGGGAGCTCTACCCAGACTCCCTGCCTCCCTTCTTCCCCGCCCTGCTGGCTTCTTACCCTCCGGTCTTCCCTATGGTGTTCCCTCCTGGGGCAGCCTTCCCTGAGCTCCCCGGAGTGCCCCCCCCCCGACCCCAGGGATGAGAGCTTGTGCAGACATGCAGGGGCCACTTCCATCAACTCTAGCAAGCCAGGGGTTGTGGGAAGGTTTCGGGGGTGAGTGGGGATGGGGGCACGCAGGAGAGGCACCCATTCCTGGTCCCAAGGCCCCAAGGGTCCTGATGGCGGCGTGCTCCTCCCGCCAGCGGTACCTGGTGCCTCAGGCACGCGCCCTGTGTGGCCTGGACGAGAGCAAGGCCAAGCTGTCAGCGGACGTGCTGACCCTGCTCATCAAGCAGTACTGCCGGGAGAGTGGCGTGCGCAACCTGCAGAAGCAGGTGGAGAAGGTCAGCCAGGCAGTGCTGGGGAGGGGGAGGTCTGCAGCCTGTGCGGGTGGGCGGGGGCTGACTCAGGGACCCGTCCTGCAGGACATCACTCCCAGGAGGTCGCCAGAGGAGGCCTGTCCACAGAGACGGGGAGGAGCCTGTGGGAGCCAGGGCTGGGGCAGGGGGTGGAGGGGTCTTTCATGGGGACGGACTTCCCATTTGGGGAGATGGAAAGTTCTGGAGACAGATATGAATGTACTTGATGCCGCGAAACTGTAAACTTGGAAGTGGTTGAACTGGCCACTTTATGTATTTTATCCTGATGTTAAGAATTAATAAGCGGAGTGAGGGGCACACGCTCACGCTGCTGCCTCGCCTGCTCCAGGTGTTGCGGAAGTCCGCCTACAAGATCGTCAGCGGCGAGGCCGACCAGGTAGAGGTGACGCCCGAGAACCTGCAGGACTTCGTGGGGAAGCCTGTGTTCACCGTGGAGCGCATGTACGATGTGACACCGCCCGGCGTGGTCATGGGGCTGGCCTGGACCGCCATGGGTGAGCGGCAGAGCCCTCCGAGGCCCCTCGGCAGAGGGAGTCCAGGAGACCGGGCGCTGATCAGGGAGGGGAAAGATGGGCCCCCAAGGTGGCAGGAGCGCCCCACAAGCCTTATTTACGTTGGGAGTCCCTCTCAACTGGGGCCTGGGGGACTAGGTTGCCACCCAGCAGTGGGGGCTGCTTTATGCGGGTGACATCACTCCACTCCAGGCCGACGGGTGGTGCCGTGGGGCGAGTCTGCAGAACAGGCCGGCTCTGACTGGTGCGCTGCCTGCACATCTGGATGACGCGTAAAGGAACTGGGATTCGGCGCTGGGAGGCTGTGCCCGCGAAGATGAAGCGGGCCAGCGGCCGCCCCAGGGGCAGTGCTGCAATGTGGAGAGGCAGGCGGGCATCAAGCCAGGGAGAGGGGGCAGAGGGAGCACTTGGGGTGTCCCCTAGGCACCCCACGGTGAAGGTTGGGGGTGGAGTCCTAGGGTTCCCAGCCTCTGCCTGCTGGTCTCCCAGGAGGCTCGACGCTGTTCGTTGAGACGTCCCCTCGGCGGCCCCGTGACAAGGATGGTAAGGGGGACAAGGATGGAAGCCTGGAGGTGACAGGCCAGCTGGGGGACGTGATGAAGGAGAGCGCTCGCATCGCCTACACCTTTGCCAGGGCCTTCCTGATGCAGCACGAGCCCAGCAATGATTACCTGGTGACCTCCCACATCCACCTGCACGTGCCTGAGGTGAGGACCCGCCTGGCAGCCCGGTCCCCAGCCCCCGGCTGTGACCGCCTCTCATTCAGCCTGCCCACCCCCACCCCCACCTGCATCTCCCCACCAGGGTGCGACCCCCAAGGATGGCCCGAGCGCCGGCTGCACCATCGTCACAGCCCTGCTCTCCCTGGCCATGGACCAGCCTGTGCGGCCAAACCTGGCCATGACGGGCGAGGTCTCCCTCACTGGCAAGATCCTGCCAGTGGGCGGCATCAAGGAGAAGACCATCGCGGTGAGTCTCACCCCCTCTGCCCTAGGGTGGGTCGGGACTAGAGGGCCCCCAGGGGGGGCACTGTGTCCTTGCAGAGCTGGTGTAGGCAGCAGGCAGGCAGGGAGGACACTGGCCCCTTACAGACTAGGGTTTGGGTCCACGTTGAGCAATGTCCAGCTGTTCCGCTCTGCAGTGGTCTTGTCTCCAAGATTTTCCATCTTGACTGCTCTGCTCTCAAGCTAGCAGGGCTTCCTGCTGCCTCAGCCAAGCACCAAGGACTGGGGAGGCAGAAAAAGCAGGAGTGTCTGGCCTGGGAGTGTGAGAAGCCTTGCCTTGGCCAGTTAGTCCTGTGCTTCTCCCTCAGTGCTGGGACTCCTGTCCCTTCGTCCAACCCGTGATCCCTGAACTCCTGAAACCTGGACCCCCCCCCATCCGTCCCTTGATCTGCCCACCAGGCAGAGTCCATGTCTGGGGACGTCAGAGCCTCTACACCATGCGTTCCTCACTTGCGGAGTGTTAGAGGAAGTAAGGCTGTACACTGTCCCCAGACAGTGCTTGGTGCTCAGTGGGAACCACTGCCCCCAAGGGGGTAGTCGGGCAGCCGCAGGGTGAAATGGGGGCTGGTGGCAGGAGCCCTGAAGGACTGCGGGCTGAACACAGGCCAGCATCCAGAGCTCACAGGTGCTCGCTCAGGCTGTGCAGTAAGGCTGTGGCTCGCTTTAATGCAGATCCTGTTCAGATCCTGTTTGCTTTTAGCTGCCAAAATGCTTAACCGGCTCTGGTTACGGGCTCTGCGAGAGCGGGCTGCTGGAACAGAGGCCAGGGATGGTCAGCCGTGAGGCCGGCGCGTAGGGGTGCCCCGCAGCCCTTCCCATTCACCCGCCGGCCCTCCCTCCCAGGCAAAGCGAGCTGGAGTGACGTGCGTCGTCCTGCCGGCGGAGAACAAGAAGGACTTCTACGACCTGGCTGCCTTCATCACGGAGGGCCTGGAGGTGCACTTCGTGGAGCACTACCGGGAGATCTTCACCATCGCCTTCCCTGAGCCGCAGCCGGAGGCCCTGGCCGTGGAGCGGTGACGGCACCTGGGCTCGCTGGCGTGGACAGGCCCGTTCGGGCTAAGGTGGCGCTGGGCCAGGAGCTCCGGGCCGCTGAGCCCCCCGGGGGCCCCGCAGAGGCCCGAGGCGAAGGGCCGCAGCGACCGGCATGAATAATGAACTATTTAATTATGATTAAAACGCCTTCCCAGGACTGCTCGCCTGCTTGTTCTGTGCCCCACGCCAGCGCCGGCCTCTCCCCCGTGCGCCGCGCAAGGGCTCCCCCGCCGTCCTCAGACCAGCACGACACCCCGAGTTCCAAAAGCGCTTTATTACACACACAGGGGGGCTCAGTCCTTCTTGGCCGCCGCTTTCCTCATGGCGGCGAGGACGTTGCTCAGCTCCTCTCGCTTCCTCTTGGCGCGGATGTGCGTCCCCACCTGCCGGGCAGGGAGCGCGCTCAGTCGGGGCCCCGGGACCCCGAGCCCCGGCCCCGCGACCCCGCACCTACCCTTTTCTTGATGAACTTGAGGGCGCGCTTGTCCTTGGACACCTTGAGCAGCTCCATGGCCCGCCGCTCGTAGGGGGCGAAGCCACACACCTCTCGGATCATGTCCCGCACGAACTTGGTGTGCTTGGTGAGGCGCTGCGGGGCGGGGGCCGCGGGCGGGGCGCTCAGAGCCCGGGCCGCCCGCGCTCCTCGGGCCCGCGCCCCCGCCCCACCGCGGCTGGCCTCGGCCCGCCGGCCGCTCCCCGCGCAGGCGACTCCCCGGGGTGTCCGCCCTCCGCCGGGGCCGTGCCCTCCTCCCGCCAACGCGGCCCCCGACGGCGCGCGCCCGCACTCACCCCGCGGCGGCGGCTGTGCCTCGGCTTGCTCACGTTCTTGGTCACCTTGTGGCCCTTGTTGAGGCCCACGGCCATAGGGTAGCGCAGAGCCATGGCTGCGGACGGGAGCGGAGAGGGACGTGGGGCTGAGTCCGGGCTCGGCCCCCGCCGCCCAGAACCCCGCGTCCCGATGCCCCCGGGCTCGCTCGCGGCGCCCAGCCGCAGCCCGGAGCCGCGCCGGGGCCCCGGAGCCCGGATGGCAGCAGATCCCAGACGCCCGGCACCTCACTAACCTGCTGCTCCTCAATGGCTCCCGCTGCGGAAGGGCTGTGGCCGCGCGGAATTCTGGGATTTCTAGCTTCCGCGGGTCGAGCGGGCCAGAGCGGCAGAAACGCCGCGGGCTCCCCCTGGCGGCCGGAGGCCTTGCGGGTGTTTTTTTCTCCCGTGCGCATGCGCAAAGCGTTTCCTTGTGCACGCGCGCTCAGGAACAAAATTAGCCTTAGCCAGAGTTGCAGTGGCTTCCTTTGCGGATGGATTGAGAGTTCGAGTCGTACTTCTGCCGCTTGCTGGCTGAAATCCCACCTACGCCGCCGGTTTGCGGACCCGGCGCCAGGGACTTCAGCTCCTGTACTTGGATTTCCTCATGTATAGAATGAAAATAATAAGGGCCGCCTGGGTGGCTCAGTCGGTTAAGCATCTGCCTTCGGCTCAGGTCTTGCTCCCAGCGTCCTGGGATGGAGGCCCGCATGGGGCTCCCTGCTCATGGGAGCCTGCTTCTCCCTCTCCCTGGTCGTGCTCTCTCTCTTAAAGACTTTTTTTTTTTTTAAAGATGATTATTTATTTATTAGAATGAGGACAATAATAGCACTTATTCCTGTTTGAATAAGATATAATGATACTTGACACAAAATAAAACTTCCATAAATAGGTATTGGCTTCATTCTATATGACACCAAACTCTGCGTTAGAACTGAAGAGGATGACTTGGTATAGTACCCCCTGATGGCGTTTGATATAATTTTAGGTGGTGCAGGAACGGGAGGTATGGCAGTAACAAACTGAAACCACTTTTTTTTTTTTTTAAGGTTTTGTTTATTTATTTGACAGATCACAAGTAGGCAGAGAGGCGGGCCAGAGGGGGAGCAGAGGCAGGCTCCCCGCGGACCAGAGCCTGATGCAGGCTGATCCCAGGACCCCAAGATCATGACTGGAGCCCAAGGCAGAGGCTCAACCCACTGAGCCACCCAGGCACCCTTTTTTCCTGGTTTTTATCTTTTAATCCTACTTATCCCCCAAATGATGGTCCCTATTTGGGGCTAGTCTGGGGTTAACCCTTCTAACACTTGCTAATTCTAGAGCCTTCCACACCCAACAATAGCTAGCATGCTGTAATGTTTTATTCATCCCACAGCTGTCATCTGTAGTTGCTTTTTCTTTATGCAAACCACACTAATTTATCACTTTAGAAGAACTGTCCATTTTTCACTAATTGATGTAAATATCAGTGATGTGCAGATAGAAGTAGCCCACACTTTGTTTACAAAGTCCCTTGTCAGGGGGTGCCTGGGTGGCTCAGTGGGTTAAAGCCTTTGCCTTAGGCGCAGGTCATGATCCTAGGGTCCTGGGATCGAGCCCCACATCGGGCTCTCTGCTCAGTAGGGAGCCTGCTTCCCCCTCTCTCTCTGCCTGCCTCTCTGCCTACTTCTGATCTCTGTCAAATAAATAAAATCTTAAAAAAAAAAAAAAAAAAAGTCCTTTGTCAGAATCCTGTCTCCTGCCCCGGACTTCCTCCCTCTCTCTTTTTAAAAAAATATTATTTATTTATTTATTTATTTGAGACAGAGGGAGACCACAAGTAGAGAGGAGCATCAGAGGGAGAGGGACAAGCAGACTTCCCAGTGAGCAGGAAGCCCAATGTGGGGCTCCATCCCAGGACCCTGGGATCACGACTTGAGCTGAAGGCAGACACAACCAACTGAGCCACCAGATGCCCCTTCCTCCCTCTCTCTCAGCACGTTTCTTTATCTATAAAATGGAAACAAGGGTAGCACCAACTTCCGGTTGTGAAGATGCCACGAGACCACTCATGTCAAGGGCTCAGCGCCTGATACACGTTTTCATCATCGGCACAAAAACCACGTACTTTACACTACAAATAAGGCCTTTGGCCCACTGACTCTGTACCTTTCCTTCCACCCCTGACCTCCTGGGGGAGATCTACCCCTCTCAGCTTCCACTTCTCCACTGGCAAATAGGGTGGAGAAGTCCCTCTTTATCCACCTCCCACCAGCAAAATGGAAAAACAAAGCACTGTGAACAACCTACGAGCAAGGGAAGAGGATTTTATTATGAAACAGAAGGCTGGGTCCAGCCCAGAACACATTCTTTCCTACCTACGCTGCCTTAGACCCCGTGGGCAGGTGGACAATTTGAAAGCCATCCCCTGCTTGGGGCAAGGGTAGGGGGATGCTCCAAGGCTGAGCGAGTGGAAAGAAGAGATCAGAGATGCCCCGGTTCCAAGTGGGAGATGGACAGGGTTCCCAGGGGGTCATGTCTGACGTGGCCAGGGATCTAGGCAAGTCACGCCACCTCTCTGAGCCTTATTTTTCTCATCTGCAAAATGGAAGCAGCAACCGTGTCACCGAGGGTGGCCCAGAAGACGGAGGCAACGCTTTCCAAGTCGCTGATCGGCTGCCTGGCCCACCACCATTAGCACTTGCACACCCGCAGCTGGAGCTGTTTCCAGGGGCTGGTCGTTTTTCTCGGTTGTCCTTTTCTGCCTTGATGACTCTGTCTTGAGCCACGGCCACCAGCTCAAAGGTGTCTCAGTTTGTGTCACCGCTCCAGGGCGGCTGGATGAAGGGTTCCCCTCTGGAAGGATGAGGGCCACCCCCGGGAGCTCAGGCAGCAGCGGCAGCCGTGACATTGAGCTCCTGGCGGATGAACCAGGCTCTCGGGTGCGGCAGCCATCCCCGCAGCAGGCAGAGCAGGTGGAAGCGCCACGGGTAGAAGACGCCCGGGGCGCGGGTGGCGCCGCCGCGGATCACCGCCAGGGCTGCCTTGGGCCCTGGGGCCGCCTTGGCCCTCGAGACGCCCCTGCGGACGGGAGGATGCGGTGGAGACTGCAGGCGGGCGGCCCCCCACGGCCTCCTGCCCCTGATGGCCCTGGGGCCTCACCTGACTCCCTCGGCGGTCGAGGCGCGATCCCGGAGGCCCAGGACGCACATGGTGATGGCCACGTTCACGTCCTGCACGTCCAGTTCCCGCCGGAGAGAGCCGAAGAAGCCGTCCAGCGCGAACTTGGCCGCCGAGTACGGGGTGGAGAAGGATGTAGGCACAGGGCCTAGGAGCGCGGGAGGGCAACCCTGAGCTCCCCCTCCTCCAGGCAGCCTTCCTGCCCTCTCCAGGCTCGCCCGCCTCGAACCCTGTGGCCTCCCGACTCCCCACCCCACGGGCGCGCACCGAGCAGCGAGGACACGACCACCAGAGAGCCTTTGCTGTCCGTCAGGCTGGGCAGCGCCAACGAAGTCAGCTGCACGTAACTCAGGAAGTTCACCTGGAGGCGGTGGCGACTGAGAGTCACCGAGCCGCAGAGAAACTCCTGCCCGGGAGGGGCGGGGCCTGGCGGCGGTGGGCGGGGCCTGGGAGGGGCCGGACCTGGGGTGGGAATTGGGAGGGGCGGAGGGTGCAGCCTGGGGATAGCAGGGATGGGGAGCTGGGCGCGGCGGGGCGGGGCACCTGCAGGAGCCAGCGGGTCGCCTGGACGCTCCGGGACCGCGTGCCTGCCGGGATGGCGCCGAGGTGGTTCAGCACGAGGTAGTCCAGCCCTCCTGGCCCGGAGACGCCCATCAGCAAGGAGCTAGTCCTTGAGGCCCCGCCTCGGCCCCGAGGAGACCCCGCCCCTGGCCCCGTTACCTTGAACTAGAGAAGCTCGGGCCAGAGCACTGAGCCAGTGAGTTCCGCCCCGGGTAGCTCCCCGCCTAATATCAAAGAGACCAGGCCCTACTCCCCGGATCTTGCCAGGTTTCGTCCCTGATCCACTAAGGCCCAGTCCAGAGGAATAAGGTCCAGTCCAGAGTTCCGCTCCCTGGAGGCAATGAGGTCCCACCCCTAGCCACGCCCCAGACAGCATAGTCCTCCGCCCACCGACTGCCACGGCCCCACCCCTTTCGGGTCCTGCCCTTAAGGCCTAGGCCGGGGTCCCAGAGTCCAGGCCCAGCCCCTCACCCAGCTTGTCCAGCGCAAACTGCACCACGCGCTCGGGCACCTCTGGGGAGGCCATGTCCGCAGCGATGAAGAAGACCTTGGGAGCGCCCAGCTTCCGGCAGTTCCCAACCACCTGGGGGGGGTGGGGCAGAGCTACCCGTGGGCCTGTCCACCGGGGCTGGGCCCCTCCACGTGCTAGACCGTTGGGGCCCCACCCTCAAGCCCCCTCCCCGATCTTGAGCTTCAGGTGACATTCGACACTGTTCTCAAGCGCTGCCACTGGGGTCACAAACTGGCAGCCTGGGGGCCCAAATCGGGCACATTTTATTTGCTCAATACCAACATTTAAAACTCAGGAAATTTGGGGCGCCTGGGTGGCTCAGTGGGTTAAAGCCTCTACCTTCGGCTCAGGTCATGATCTCAGGGTTCTGGGATCGAGCCCCGAATCGGGCTCTCTGAGCAGCAGGGAGACTGCTTCCTCCTCTCTCTCTGTCTGCCTCTCTGCCTGCTTGTGATCTCTCTCTCTGTGTCAAACAAATAAAATCTTTAAAAAAAAAAAAACAAACCTCAGGAAATTTCATATAAATCTTGACAGTTCTGGCCTTTCTAGAAATTTTGCAAGGTTTGTCCCCAAGGACTATACATCTCCGTGGAGCCACGATGGGCTGAGTGTCCACCCACCCCTCTTTTGAGAACCCTGGCCGTTGGCACAGGCTTTGGACACCACCAATAATCCCATTTTTAAGGAACACTCCCTGTTTTACACTCACTGTCTTAATGGATCAACCCAACACTGTAACCGGTGAGAAGGTACTTTCGTGGTCTCTGGCTTGCACAAGAAGAAACTAAGGCTCAGGGGCTAAGCTACGCCCCTAAGGCCACCCAGGGGGCCTGGACCTTGGCAAGGAAGGGCCCGGTTTTCCAGCCACTCCCTACCACCACTCAGCTGGAAACGGGCGGTCTCACCTTCTGCAGGAGGGCCTCCGTGTGGGCCGTGAGCACCAGGTGGGAGCCCAGGCGGGCGTAGTGATAAGCCAGCTCCTCCCCAACGCCGGCACTGGCCCCGGTCAGCAGCACTCGGGCTCCCTGGAGGCTAGCTAGCAGGGCACAGGGGTGGTCAACCCGAGGGGGACAGGTGGCACCGGACAGCTGGCCCGATTCCTCCCTCCCCCACCTCCAGGCACTCACCAGGGTCGAAGTTGTCATCCCAGTAGTAGGAGAAGAACAGGGCCCCCAGCCCGGTGAGAAGCAGAACCTTCATGGCCCACCCTGGGTCTGCAGGTTCTGCAGCGGGAGAGAGGACGGCGGGCAGGGACCTGGCCCACAGCCATCCCCATTCCCCCAATGAGGCCCTTGTTTGATGAAGATGCTCCAGGTCCTGCCCTCTCTCCTTCATCTCCCAGCCACCACCTGGTCCAGGGCATCACACTGCTTTCCCGGGGCATCTTCAGGGCTTTCACCCTCCGCCAGGCAGCCAAATTACATCTTGCCTCCCCATTTCATTGAGGACAAAAGCCAGGCTCCTTGATGGTCAAAAGGGCCTTGCAGGGACCATCCCTTCTGGCCCACTCTGCTGTTTGCCACGCCCTGCCTCTTCACTGTTTCTCAGAACCAGCCAGTCTCCAAGCCAGCCTCAGGGCCTTTGGACTGGCTGTTGCCTCTGCCGGGAATGCTCTTTCCAAATAGAACCCAATGAGTTGCTCTCTCACTTCTTGAAGTCAGCACCAAACGGACCTTCTCCAAGGGAAATTCCCTGGCCTCCTTCTCTAAAGCGACTCCTGGTCCCTGTCCCTCCCTGGGCTCCATCTACAACTTCTTGACATGACCCAAAATTATCCTCATGAGTTGTTACATGTTCACTCTCCCTCTCTCCTCCCAGGCTGTCATCTCCAGAAGGTGAGAAGGAAATGGAAACCTGGAGCTGCCTGGCTCACTGTTGGGTCCTCAGGGCCCCAAATGGTGCCAGCCATGCTGTAGGTGCTCGATACCAGACTGACCCTGAGACCCCGAGTGATACAAGGAACATTGGAGGGAAAAGCTGGGGGCGGGGGGCGGGGAGGTGCAGAAAGACGGCTCTGTCCGGAGACACCCAGAAGGAATCTTGGGGCTCGGTAGGAGACACAGCAATAGTATCAGCGGGATTAAGATGTGACTTCAGCTGTGGGAGTGGATTTATTTGTTCCAGGGAGAAGGTGAAAGAGAGAAACGGCCCAAATGCTTAACATTGGCAGGGGGGCGGGGGGATTCATGAATCTTCCCTGAGAAAGGCACAGACCCATCACATCTTAGGGTTTCTGTCCTCTGAACTCAGTAGGACAGAGAGGAGAGGGAGACTTCCAGAACTGAGAGATGGTGGGGTTGGGCTGTCTTGAGGTCTCTAGATTAGGCCTCAGTCCTTTGCCCCTCTATTGCAAAGTTCCAGCTGCCTCCCCCCTGCCTCCCCTACCCTCCTACTCCCTTCCTTCCACCCTATGCTTTTCGGGCAGCCAAAGGGATCTCCCAAAGAAATCTGATGTTCCCCTTCCTTCTCCAAACCGTGTTAGGGTTCGCCACTGCCCCCCCATGGAGACCAAGCTCCTCACCTCAGTGCCTCGCGGGTCTGGCCCAGGCTCACCGGTCCAATCTCATCTTCCCATTACTGTCTATGGATCTTTCTCAGCTCTCAGAAAGGTGAACTCCTCGCTCTTCCCCAGTCATGGCAGCCATCCCACCTCTCCCCACTTCGCAGGGGAAGCCCGTGGAGCCCCGCAACTTGACCCTCTTCCCACCTTGACCACAGCAGCCACGCAGGGCAAGGTGGGGTGGGGCGGATGAATGGCTGGCTGGCCGTCTGGGTGGATAGATGGAGGGAGGGAGGGATGCAGGGAGGGAGGAAGCGGCCGCCTGCGACCGGGGAGGACGTGGGAGAACCAGACCCTCGCAGAACGTACTGGTCCCCTGACCTCGCCAGGCCTTAGTTTCCCCTCTGGACAAAAAGGGTGTACGACGTGCCGCGCGCTCCCAATCTCGCACTCACCCGCTCGGGCTCAGGTTCTCTCTCGCAGTCCAGCGGGGCTGGATCCGGACCCGGCGCGCAACGCTCGGAGCTCCCTAGCGGCCGCGTCCGGCCGGGCCCCCGACCGGGCCCCCGACCGCGCCCCCGACCGCGCCCCCTCCCGTAGGGCCCAGGTCACATGACACCGAGCCCACCTCCTCAGGGGGAGGGGCTAGCTACAAGAACTCCGTGCCCGGGCGTTGCCCGGCAACGGCCTTCCACCCGGCTCGCCCCCTCCCAGCAAGGGTCCTGATCCCGGTCCCGCCCCCTGGACGAAAGCCCCACCCCAGACCAGATCACGTGATCCAGGCCCCGCCTCCCTCGGATGATTCCGACCTCGCGTTGCCATGACAACAATGTTATCGGTACCCTCTTCTTGGGTCTGGGCGCGGTCCCAGTCCCAGTCCCCCGCGCGGGCGCGGGTGGATCTCCCGGGCTCCGAGATCTTCTTGGGTCACTTTCAGGCCTCACTCTAGACGCCTGGATCCTCTTTCTCCCCCACGTCCCCCGGGCCGTCCTAGGCCGGACTACATTTCCCAGGAGTCTCGGCGGCCAGGCGAGGCGTCCGGTGCCTCCACGGGGCGGTGCTGACTCCATTTCCCAGGCAGCTTTGCGGCGTACGGGCTCTGAAGACCACTCCCCTCAGAATCCTTTAGATCCTTTCGCGGTGGGACTGCGGTCCCTCTCCTGGCGTCTCTGAGCTGTTGAGCGACTTCGACTCCCGCAGGCCTTTGCGACTGACCGGGGCGACTACACTTCCCATAGGCCTCTGCGGCGCTGTCACCGGAAGCGGCGGGCGAGTCGAGTGTCCTTGCGCGCGGAGCCGAGCGTACCATGGTTCCCCGAGTGTGGTCGCTGATGAGGTGCGTCGGGCTGCATGGCGGGCCCCGAGCCCCCGAGCAAGTCCCCTCCCGTGGGCACCCCCCTCTGGTTTGCCCCCAACTGAATCTCCAAATTCCGTGGTGCCAGGTCCCGCGTCGCGCAGATGGGGAAACTGAGGTTCAGGCGGGGACGGCCTTCCCGAGATCGCTTGTCGCGCGTCCTTCCCGCCTCCCAGCGAGCCCTTGCCCCCTGATCGTGTCCGAGAGCCCTCGGAGCCCCAGTTGCCTCCTCTGTAAGGTGGGCATGCCGCAGGCGCTGTATCAGGAAGCGACGTATGACACACAGGAAGCGACCAGGGCCACTTGGAAACCCCTCGAGGGTGGCGCGCAAGTCGGGCCTGCTGGGGCTGGCAGGCAGAAAGTCGGGGCTCTCCGGTCTTCACGGTTCCCTGCTCTGTGCGGGATCACGAGTGACCCCTTTTCCTCTCTGGGCCTCAGTTTACCAGTTAAATGGGGCCGAGTAGCTCTGCTTTCTTTGTGCAATGTGGATTAAGAGCTGTGCAGAGTGGGTGCCAGGCACGCCTCTGGGCTCCGGGGGCGGCTCGTTCTGCGGTATGAGCTGCCTGGCCTCAGGTGTGTCACTACTAGGACTGCGGCGCCCGCGAGGCGGACTCCTCCCCAAGACTGGCCAGCCGTGCCGAGGAGCTGCTGAGCGGCTGTCCTTCCCCGATCACAGGTTCCTCATCAAGGGCAGTGTGGCTGGGGGCGCCGTCTACCTGGTGTATGACCAGGAGTTGCTGGGGCCGAGCGACAAGAGCCAGGCTGTCCTTCAGAAGGCTGAGGAGGTAGTCCCCCCAGCCATGTACCAGTTCAGCCAGTACGTTTGTGAGCAGACCGGTCTGAAGATGCCCCAGGTACCCTGAGGCTGGGAGTGAGGCTGAAGCTTGGTGGGAGGAGGGTGTCATTTCCTGGGTGGCTTTTGGTCCCTGGCCCCTCCAGCCCTGTTTGGTGTCCTCCGCCTTGGGCTTTGTGCTGCCCTTCCCTGCCTGGGGAAGGGGCTGGGGCTGCTGGCTGGGCCCTCCCCTTTTCACCTGCCCCTTCTCCCCTCTCTTCCCAGCTCCCAGCCCTTCCAAAGGTTAACTTTCACATCCGCGACACCTGGAATTCAGGTAGGCCCTGGTCCCCGTGCTTGGGGGGTGTCCCCGATACCCCCCAGTCTAGCACCCTCTACCACCCCTTCCTGGTCATTCCTTCGCTCCCCTTGCTGCTCCGCGCAGCTCCCGTGGATCTAAAAGAGGAAAAGGGGCAGAGATTTCAGGGATCCTCCTTTGAGGACAGGTCATCGTGTGACCTCAGACAAGAAGAGGCCGCCCCATCTCTGCCTCAGTTTCCCTGTGTGGAACTGATGGAGCTGGAACGGGTGCCTCTAAAGGCCTTGCAGAGCTAGGGTTTCCGGGGGGCCGGTGTCGGTGGACTAAAGCTGGGGGCTGAAGGCGCTGGGCCCTCCCTCTCCACAGGCATCATTACGGTGATGTCAGCTCTGTCTGTGGCCCCCTCCAAGGCCTGCGAGTACTCCAAGCAGGGCTGGGAATACCTGAAGGAGCGAACCAAGTAGCCCGTCAGAAGAGGCCACCCGCCCCGGGCAGGAACAGGGGCAGGTACGCCACAGACCCGGAAACTCCAGACTGGGACTGGGACCCCACTCCAAGGGCAGCTCCCGGCCTTGCCGGCCCAATAAAGGACTTTGGAAGTGCTCCCCGACCCGTGTGCTGGCCCTGGGGACTTGGGTGGCCTGGCTGGTGCTCGGAGTGCAGGGGCCTGGGCTTCTGGGGCCCAGTAGCTCCTCAGGGCCATGGGTTCACCCCTTCGCTGTCCAGGGCCCTGCCTGCTGAGTCCCCAACCTGGTATGGGGAGCAGACACTTGGCCCTGGTGCCCTGTAGACTGTGCTCAGGGCCCAGGAATGGGTTGGGGAAGTGCTGATGGCCAGGCCAGGTCGGGGGGTCTCATCTCGTGGAGGGCTGAGCCCAGAGTGGGGTTATTCTGGAGGTGGAGACTCGGGGTGGGCACAATTCATCTCTTCACCCTCTACATGGCCAGGAGTTCCTGTGGCCGCTGAGTGTCCATCTGGCTCAGCTCACTGACACCCACGTGTCCTGTCGTTCTGACCTTGCCTTGCCTGCTCTACCCGCAGTCCACCCGCCCCACCATCTGGGGATTCCTGGGACCACAGGCTTCGTGGTCATTACAGTGGGTGGGTGGGGCTCTCCTACCCTCAAATGTCCTGCCCTCCCAGCTTCCCCTGCTCCTCCGGGGAGGCTTTCCTACCCCACACTGGGTCAGCTGCCTGGTGACCTGAATGTTCTCCACCGGGCTGAAGGGCCAGGTGGGCAGGCCCTGGGCATCCTCCCAGCCGGCAGGGCATCCCACCGTGACGGCAGTGGGAGGAAACCTGTGTCCCAGACAGACGGACTGTAGAAAGTGGGCTTGGCTGGGGCCCGGAGACTCACCCAAGATGCCGCTCTGGGGGTTATGTTCCTTGGTTTGGGGGACAGAGCTCACTGAAGCCCACGAACTAGGATGGTAGCTCCCAGTGAGGAAAGCCTGGCTGGCAGTGTTTGGGGAGGCAGAGCCCAGAGTGACCTGTGTCACTGTGCTCTCCAGGAACAGTCTCTGGGTGGATCTCCCATGTGTGCTGTGGCACCTGGAGGCCACCTGGCTCCGTGCCACCCCTGCCTGCTCATGGCCCCAGAGCAGCACTAGCCCCAAGCGCTGTTTGATTCTACCGTTGGTGCCCACCAGCTCGCACTGCTTTCTGGATGGCTCTCAGCCTCCCAGGTGTTTTGGGGCTTGGTTGATGGGGGGTAGCCTCTGCCCAAACTCTCCAGCCACTAGCCCAGAGACTATGGTACCATTCTTGACCCCTCCATCCCCTTGTGCAGTCAGACCCAAATTCCGCTGTCCACTTGAATCTGTCACCAGTGCCAAGGCACCTCCCTGGTCTTCTGCCTGCCCCCTTCCCTCTACTTCCCCAGATCCAAGCCTGATCATGTCACTGCCCTAGTCAGAAACCTTCTATGGCTCCCTGCTGCCCTCTGCTTGAGCCCAGACTCCTCTGACCGGCTCTCTGTTCCCAGAACACAGCTGGCCTTCACCACTGGCCTTGGCACAGCACTCCCGCACCCTTTCACCTGGCAGTCCTGACTCTTGCTCGTCTTGCCCACAGCTCAGCGGCAGCCTCCGGAAAGCCTCCCTCTGGGCCTCCTGACCGCCCCATGGGTGGTCCCTTCAAGGCAGGAGGGACCTCAGCAACACACAGGCTGAGGACCAACGCCAGAACACCAGCAGCACCCTGTCCCCCTAGTCGGCACAGTTCCAGATGTCTCCAGGGGCTGGCAGGTGTCTGTCCTCTGGGGACAGTCATTCCAGCTGATCGCCATTGCTCTGGGAGGCTGTAGTAGTCCCGTGACAAAGGTCCACAGGTTCAGGGGCTTGAAACCGCACACACAGATTGTGTCACAGATCTGGGAGCCATCAGTCCAACATGGGTCCCCCTGGGCTAAGTGTGGGTGTGTACAGGGCTGGCTCTCTCTGGAGGCTCCAGGGAAAGTTACGGTTCCAGCCTCTTCCTGCTGCGAGAGGCCACTGCGGTCCCTGGCAAGAGAGCCCCTTCACCTTCAAAGCCAGCCAGTCTGCCCGCCTGCCCCTCCTCTGGCTCCCCCACCTCACTGCTCCCCATAGAAGGACCCTAACGAGGACCCTGGGCCCACCTGGGTAACCTGGTTAACCCTCCAACTCCAGGTCCTTTACTGAATCCCGGCAGGAAAGCCCCTTTTGCCGTGGTAGCCCGCGGTAGGTGCTGTGCGTACAGGTTCTAGGGATCAGGGCGGGGACCCCTCCAGCCCCGCCAGGAGGGGTTTATGTGGCCCACCACACGGTCTGAAGCCTGGGTCACATATCTGTCTGCCCCTAGACAGGACTGGACTCCACTCTGATGCGACAAAGATGGAGCCCAGAAAGGGAGGCGACCAGCTCATCTCCACAGAGCAAGAGACAGCAGGCCTCCCGGCCAGCACGGCTCCCCGGGATGGGCGGACAGGACTCCCTCCTGTGCACTAGGGGCACAGCCACAGGGCCCCCAGAGACGGAGTCTGGCTGAGCCGGGGAGGCAGCGCGTGGCTGTCTGGTCTTACTCACTGGGATGCAGTTCCATGTAGCACGTCCCAGGAGTCAAAGCCCAATGCGGGGAGTCGACGGGGGGGTGTGGGGGCAAGGGTGTGCAGATCGGGGACAGTTGGGGTCAGGGAAGACGGAAGGTTCTGCAGATGGAGGTTGGTGACGGCTGCACGGCGGTGGGCAAATATGAATGCCACGGAGCTGTACGTGTAGACGTGGTCAGAATGGGAAATTCCATGTTCTGTGTATTTTACATAAAAAAAAAAAGCACAGCGGCCGTTCAGCAAAGAGTGGGCGAGTCCTGGACACAGAGGCAGAGCCTGGGGGACAGAAACACTGGAGGTACAGCAAAGGGCCCAGGAGGGAGCGCTGTCAGCACACGGCTTCTGGAAACCCAAGAGTCCCTTAAAGCTGCTCCTTCTGTCCTTTCCTGAAGCAACAGCCATGGCTCAGCAAGGCCAAGTATAAATCACACAAGGAGATGAAATAAAGAGAGAAAACACTTTGAATAAAGGGTATGTGAACAGAAACACGTTTATTACAAAAAAAAAAACAAAAACAAAAAAAAAAACAAACATTCACATTGTATTGAGCTACAATATGGCAGCAGATAAAAAAAATTATTGTACACAGTTTAAGATAACTCCTAACAGAACATACTCTTGTAGCCACGTGACAGAACACAGGGATCCGAGCACTCAGTAGCGGCGAGTGAAGCGGGTGTCGTTGGGTCGGCTCCCCCGGTTCTGTCCTCCAAAGCCCCCCTGCATTCCACCGCGCGGGATCACGTGGCCCCGCGAGGCCCCGCCTGGGGCGAAGCTGCCGCGCCTACGACCAACACAGATCCCGGGTCACGGAAGCCTGTGCTGTGCGCCCCCGCACCTGCCCGGCCCGCACGGTTTCTAACCTTCTCCCAGGCGAGCCACCATGCAGGGAGGAGACAGGTAAGGGTAAGAGGGACAACAGCACGACACCTTACCCTGACATCCCTCCCCGGTTCATCATGTGACCTGGCCCAGAGTGACCAGACATACTTCTTTCGCCACCTACGAGAGATCCAATTCAGACGGCGCCTGAGCGCAGCCCGTGGAGTTCGAAGAACACCAACGTGGGGCTCATGGGGCTCTAGTCCCTTCCCCGAGCTACCCGGTCAACCAGAACCCACAGGTCCCGACCGAGGCATCAGCACACGAACCGCACACGCCCGCTGCCCTGGGTAAGTCAAGGCAGAGAAGTGAACCTCCTCCGTTTCCCCCTCCCCAGGTCCAGTCAGTGACCAGCAAGACCCCGTGGCCTCGGGGAGAGACGAGAATGCTCTCCCCGCCCTCAAGAAGCAGCTTGAGCTTTCCGATGCTTCTCCAGAGAGACACCGTCCCGGCGGAGAGCCAGGCCTTACCTTGCCACCTCTTGTGGTCCCTGTCTATCATGCCTCCGTCAGCAGCACCCTGCCACGCACGGTCGTCCTCTAGTCTTCGGCCATGGTCCCCCCAGTCACGTCTGCCCCTTGGAAAAAGAGAGCTCTGATTTGGATTGCCCCTCTCTGCCTTTCAGAGTAGCAGGGGTGGTAGGTACTGGGAGGTGGGTTCAGCATTCTATGTGCCCAGTGCCCATCCCTGAGTGGCGGGGGTCTGCGGGAGGCAGGACCCAGCTCCTGGTCCAAGGCTGCTCAGGACTCTGAGGCGGCCCAGGCTGAGGCCAGTGTCCTGGGGCGGGACTGGCGCTCATCTTTCCCTCAGGCCGACGGTCCGGAGCTGGACACACCAACTGAGCCGGGGGCGTGAGGCCTGCGCAAGTGCGGCGGGGTGCAGGACACGAACCTGGGTGGAGGAGGCAGCCCCCGGCCCTCGCTCATCCTCTTGTCAGAGCCGTAGCCGCCCCACCCGTCGCGGGAGTCCCGCCCGTGGCGCTCTGGTCCTCCGTGGCGTTCGGGGTAATGCTGGATATTAAAGAACCAGGAGAAAAAGAAAGCTTTGGTACTGAGCCCGGCCCCCAAGGCCGCTGGGACAACAAGCTAATGACAATGACGACAGCTCAGAAGCGCAGCTGAGCACTCGACACACGGCCTTGTGCCACGCGGGTCTTTAGCCTGCACGACCGCCACATCCCATCTCCCCGTGGACCAGTGAGCAAAGTCAAGGAATGGAGTCACAGAATGGAGAAACTGAGGGCTGAGATCACCCTAATCCAAGTGGAGAGAACTCAGGCGCCCTGGAGAGAAGAGTGCCAGGCCTAGCGGCTGCCCTGCACCAAAAACAGACAGAGGTACGCCGAGTGCCTGTGCTCCGGCCCTGCACAACCACCAGAACGAAAGGGCCACTGAGGATCCCTGACCACACTCATTCTGGACCTGACGCCCCTGGGCCATGGGCAGCCCACCGCCAGCCACCCTGGGGCCTTGCTCGTGGAAACAGCTTGCTGGCACAGGCCACGCGGATGCCTGACTCCGTTCTGGATGCCATCTGAAGGACGGATGGAAGAGGAAGCCTCCCATTCAAAGAAAAGCCTGTTTTGAAGGTTTATCTGAGTGAGAGAATGAGTGAGCACGTGGGGATTGGGGGGAGCACAGAGAAAGAGAGAATCCCGAACAGACTCCCTGCTTAGTGTGAGCCCAACACGGGGCTCCATCCCATGACCCTGAGATCACCACCGGAGTCCAAGACCAAGAGTTAGACAATCAACAGACTGCACGCCCCAGGCGCCCCTAGGAGAAGCTGTTTGAAGTAAATGTCCATCATCCTTCACCTGCACCTTGCCCCTGCGTGCTGGGAACGTCCATGGCTCTAGGGAGCTGGGGAGGTGGCTTTGGTTCCATTGAGGGTCTCACTGCCCCACAGATCCAACCTGTGGCCCTGGGGTCATTTGGGCCAGGATCCCATTCTAAGCAGTAAGACCTAGAAAGGAGTCCCGGTCATGAAGCCCCTCGGATGAGTATGCCGGGCACCCTGGTGCTGTTCCTGTCTGTGCTCATCTTCACCATTAAGACAGGAACTCCCGGAGGCCGGGGTGCGCATGCTCCCACCCTGGGAGCCCTAACCACCTGGGCCTTCACCCCGCTTCCCCTGGCCTCTCATTCCCAAATGTGTGCAGACATCTCGCTCAACTGTAGAAGATGGACAAAATACGGCACTGTTCCTTCTAGGAGCAAAATCAAAACCCAAGAGGGTCCAAGAAAGTCAGTGCTGCCAGATGGCAAGAGCTGTTAAAATGAAACCCCAGAATAACATTTCCATAAAGAACCTTCAAAACACACCAACCAAAAAAATAATTTTTTTTTAAAAAACGTCAGCTTGTGATTTAAACCATTTCCTTCACTTTTAAACAATCACAAATATTTACTAAAGAACAATCAGGGCGCCTGGGTGGCTCAGTGGGTTAAGCGTCTGCCTTCAGCTCAGGTCATGATCCCGGGGTTCTGGGATCGAGCCCCACATCGGGCTCCCTGCTCAGCGGGGAGCCTGCTCCTCCCTCTCCCTGCCGCTCCCCTGTGTGTGCATGCACGCTCTAATGAGTAAGTAAAATCTTTAAAAAAAAAACAAAACAAGGAATAACCTTTTATCAATAGCCTTCTAAAAACACGAAGCTAAGAAAAGACTGTTTACATAAGGCCCATTTCTAGCTCTACCATTTCTAGCTCTAACCCCACATAGCCACGCTCTGCTGTCCAACCGACCCCTGTAAGGGTTCAGCAAGACCAGAAGCCTGCATCAGTGCTCCCCTCTGTGTCCCCTGCCCCCACCTGCCATCCAGGGCAGCACCGTTGTCTTAGGACAGTGTTCAAGAGGAAAAAATCCGTTTCAGTTTCAGGGGCGCTCTGGCTACTAATGGTGGGCAAGGGAGTCCGTGGTGACCAGCAGCAGCACGCGAGGGACCCGGCTAGCACGGCTCTCAGCCCATTCTGCCCCACTCCCTCGCGCAGGCGAGGAACCCCCCTCAGTCTCACAGCTGGAGACACCTGCTCTGCCCACGTGCCGGCACCAGGACGCGACTCTCCGTTCTGGTTCTGGAACCTGGACATTTAACCACCGCGCTCAACTTCACCAAAGAAGAGAGAAACCGGAGACCAGATGTACATTTAACTGAGTCCCAGATTCACCTCCAGGAGCAGAGAAAAAGGAATCCTATGAGGATTCCCCCAGAGGGGGCAGAGGAACCCCCTCCATCTAGCCACGGCAGGCAGCCGGCCCCTACCAGGCCCTCAGGTAAGAGGGAGAGAGCCAGATGGGAGCGATCTGTGCTCGCCCCAGGGAAAGGACATCCACCAGGCAGCAATTCTGCCCAACGATAATGCCCTGACCACATCCTTCCCTCATTCCCCACAATCTTCCAAGTAAGCCCACGGAAGTCAAGGCTCTTTGGGGAAGTTCTCAAGCTAAGTCTAAGACAGGAAAAGGAGCCGATCAAGCCCATTTTCTAACGCGCTCACCCTGCAAGGTACTCTGGGTGTGGCCCAGAGAGTGAGCTGCCTCCGGAGGCGGCCCTGGACTCGCATGCGCTCAGCTGCGCAAGGGCACAAGCATCCAGCCCAGCCTGCCAGCCGCGCTCGAAGCTCTTTAGCCGGGAGTACGGGGCATTATTTACTCTTATTCAGAGGCAGACAGAACCTCAGGGTCAAGACCCAGAGAGGATCCAGGATACACGGCTTCTCCCCCTCCGGGGCAGAGAGAGAAGAAGGCATGCCAAAGGAGACAGAACCGATCCCAAGGCAAAGCTGGATGCAACTGGAGTTTCTGACTCACCTGTCCTTCTCTTTCTCCCATCATAGATCTTGAACCTTCTCTCCTGAAAAAGACAATTCACATAAAGACATTAAGGAAAGAAAAATTAAGTCGGTTAGACTCTCCCAGACAAAACACTTCCCACATGGAAACCAGGCACTTCATGCTGATGGTTTGAGTGGGGCCCGCAAAGCCTAGAAGGGCTGACCCTAGTTCTCAGGCATTTAGAGAAAGAGAGAACGGAGAACAGACAGCAAGGGGGCAGGGCCGGGGGATCTGGCTGACCTGTCGACAGAGTGGTCAGGGTAGCGGCCCCGGTCCCTGTGGTCAAAGTCGTGGAAGCGGTCCTGGCGGTTGAAGTCAGAGTGGTAGCGCTCATCCAGGGCAGCCCGCTTTGCTTCGGGCCAATAGGCATCGTCGCGCCTGCAATGGGAAGAAAGAGGTGAACATAGTTTCTCCTCCACCTTCATGACTTCCGGGGGAGCTGGTGAGCCAGACCCTTCACGGTCCTTGGCTTCTGTCACTTCACAGAATGTGAATGGACTCTACTGGGGGGTCTTCTCTGCTAAGTGATCTGAGGGGGGCTGGCAGGGTGACGTGGGATCCGACCCACGTCGGATCCGCTCTATTTCCTCCAACGTGCCCCGCGTCCCCTGCACGGAAGAGCTGCGGCTTCTCGGGCAGGAGTGGGCACACGTGCGCCCCTGCAGGTCGCCTCCAGAACTGTGCACGGCCTCGACCAGGACAGCAAGTGAGAGGCGGGAGCCTGAGCTCTCCTTCACACAAGGGCTCTCCTCCGAGGTGGACTTGACCCAGCACACACCAGTGGGAGGGCTTTGAGACGCACTTGAACCATACGGCTTGAAAACACTTAGGGCCGTAATAGACTCCCGGCATCAGTATTTTGCACAAACGTCCTAAGTCCAAAAATAGCACGAAGTCCCCGAAGAGCGGTCCTGCTGGCCGTCACCCGGGCCCGCTCTGCGGTGTGCAGCTGACAGCACATGAGTACAAACTGGTTTTTCCCAAGTGGGGACGCAGGCGGAGAAGCCTGGATTGGATCAGGGCAGAGACCACCACCCCCGACTCCCAACAGCAGGTCTGAAATCAGGCCCTTTTCAACGGGGCTCACATTTCAGTATTCACACGTCACACCGGTATGTCTGGGAAACAAAAGCATGTCCTCGGAATAAACCAGAACAAATCACTACAGTGACAACAAAGCCTAAAAAGGGGGCCCGAAGGAGCCGTGTTTTGGTCTCTGGCCGCCTGCTTAGCCCTCGCGTGTAATGTGCGGCTCTGTGAGTCCGCACTCCCTCCTCAGGGGTCTGTGCTGGGACTTGAACTTGAAGCTCCACTAGACAGGCACTGCTCTGTGCAGCCATTTCTCCACCTACCCCTAACCATCTCCCAGGTTCCAGATCAAGTAAAGGACATCAAACGGGGCTGCAGCATGTACCCGTGCTGCCCCTGGAACAAGACTCTCCCGTTCACGAGAACCTGGGGCCCATCCCCCAATCCCCAGCGCCCCGGGGCCTCCGCTGCGGGGGAGTGGGGGGAGGCTAAGAGCAGCCCGACTCACCGGCCGTCCACGTCGTAGGGCCTCCGCACGGCCGGCCGCCGCTCCTGCTCGTAGCGCAGCTCCTGCTGGCGCCGCAGCTCCTCGCGCTCCCGGTGGATGCGCTCCTGCTCCCGCCGGCGCTCGTGCTCCACGTGCATGCGCTCGCGCTCCAGCCGCTCCCGCTCCATGCGCTCGCGCTCCAGCCGGTGCCGGTGGAAGGCCAGCCGCTCGCGGGCGATCTCCAGCCGCTCCCGCTCCTCCCGCTCCCATTGCGCCTGCATGCGCTGCTCCCACTCACTGCGCTCACGCACCCTGCGGGACAGCAGCAGCTGCAGGACACAGACCACACAGACCACAGCCCCCCCCCCGCCCCGCAGCGTGGCACAAATGCGGACTCCGGGCTGTGCCTCCTACTACGGGTCTCCAGCTCTCGCAGACCCACAGACGCGAGGGCAAGGGTAGCGGTGGCCCTGCCATGCCCGCACAGGCCCCGTTCCACGTGGCTCCTGCCCGGCGGGTCATGAGGGCAAGAGGCGTGTGCATGTCGAGGGTCAGCTAGAGTACGAGCTCAGCCTCGCTCCCTGAGTATTTTTTCTGGAGCTCCACATCTCATTCCACGAAACAGCCCACTAACGACAAGCAACAGAACAAACTTTTCGCAGCAAATGAAGTCTCACTGAAAACCTCTGCTCCCTGATCCATGAGCTTCAATGAGTCCCCATGGGACAGGGCTAGGGCACTAGCATCGAAACTTCCGGATGTAGTTGTACAAGTTCAGATGAGCTGACTAACCAGCAGGGGCCTGCAGCGGCTGCGTGAGGTGCCGGCAAGGCTGTGCGGGGACCCGCGGCATCTCCTCTGTTGCCAGTTTCCCTGCTGGCCCCTGTGCGTGTGGTGGCGAAGAGCCGGGGGCGACAGCTGCCAGGCTGTCCCCCCACAAGCCCTGGCCACACACTTACAGATACGGTCTATACCCGCAGAAATGCATACTCTGGCCTCACTGTGCTCGTGGTGTGGACCAAAACAGCTACTCCTCTCACATGCACTCCTGATGCCCAGCGAGGCGGAGCCCACTGCACGACCAGCGGTGTCTGGCCTGTCCCTTCCGGCAACTCTCTTCTGTCCGCTCTCCTGTCACGTTCCTGTTGCCTTACTGCACTGATTTCAAACCACATTTGTTCCCACTGCTCACGTACAGAAGTCACGTTTGCATTCAGTCAACTTCTCCTCTGTGACATTCCTGGCTGTCCAACCCTAACTCCTGAGTTCGCGCACGTTCACGCTCTACAAATGAAGACGTTATGTTTCACGTTCATGTTCAGTCACCAGTGTATGGTGAGGGTTTTGTCACGGACGGGAGCGGGAGACCCAAAGTGCTGTGTAAAGAACAGCCAAGTGACCCGAAGCTCCTCGGGCTCTAGTCCATCCTGCCACGGTCGCAGATTACACCCCCACACGCGCACAGGTCAGGTCCGTGGCTCTAGCTGCCAGTTACCTCAAGGAAAGTGCCCTCTGCCTGCTGCCTTGCCCTTGGAAGCAGGAAGCTGTGTGTGTGGACTAATTAAAAACAATGCCTTACCCCCTTTACTCATTCTTACTCTGCCAATAGCACCAATGATTTTTTTACACTACGAAGTTTAGGGGGCTCAGTCAGTGGAGCGTCCGAGTCTTGGTCTCGGGTCATGATCTCTGGATCATGAGACTGAGCCCCACGTATGGCTCTGCACTCAAAAGGGAGTCTGATATTCTTGCTCTCCCCTTCTGCTCCCCACCTGCCCCCTAAAATAAGTCTTTAAAAAAAAAAAAAAAAGGGGGGGGGTTTCTTGATAGGAAAAATTAACTTTTAACTCTCTCCCTGCCTACGTTCCACCGTTCCTTTTTCCCTTTCCACAGCTTCTGGAGTACATTTGGAATGTTTGCTAACTAGCACTACTGTACCAGGAAGGCATTCCAACTCCCTACTGTTACCTTCCATGATCTTTAAAAAGAGATGGGCCGGGGCGCCCGGGGAACTCAGTCGTTAAGCGGCTGCCTTCAGATCAGGTCATGATCCCAGGGTCCTGGGATCGAGCCCCCCATCAGGCTCCCTGCTCCACAGAAAAGTCTGCTTCTCCCTCTGCCCACTCCTCCTGCTTGTTTCCCTCTCTCACTGTCAAATAAATAAAATCTTTAAAAAAAAAAAAGAGAGAGGGAGGAACGCCTTGGTGGCTCAGTGGGTTAGGCCTTTGCCTTCAGCTCGGGTCATGGTCTCGGGGTCCTGGGATCGAGCCCTGTGCTGGGCTCTCTGCTCAGCAGGGAGCCTGCTTCCCCCCCTCTCTCTGCCTGCCTCTCTGCCTACTTGTGCTCTGTCAAATAAATCAAGCAATCCTAAAAAGAGAGAGAGAGAGAGAGAGAGAGAGAGAGATGGACCTATGTGCTTCTCTGAGATCACTGAGGAAAAAAAAAACCCAAAAAAAAAAAACACCAGAGGATGAAAGCCAAAGGAGTCAAGAGTCAAGAGGTTTAACGCAATATTCCACAGACAGAGGACTTTGGAAATAACCCCTACGACATGATTATAACTAGTCCAGAGATACAAGCAAACCAGTAACACTCCTGGACACGGACTCACCTGCGGGACTCGGAGTCTCTTGACTTCCGAGGCTCTTTGACTTTATCAAAGGACACAACTGACCGCTTCTCTCTGCTGGCCGATTTACGATCCTGGCTCTTGGAAACCTGGGTCACCAAAAAACATCCAGAAGTTAAAGCAGAAATGACAACAGAAGAATCAGGCGGGTCCAGGTCCAAGCATCCAACATGAAGGCTGGAAATGAACACTATATGCTTAATGGAACAACCAAGTAACAAGGAGTTCCCCTCCTAAAAACTGTCACATTTTCCTTCTCATAATTCAAAGAGCCTTATCTCCATGCTCAACTACCCCGAGTACTTTCAACGGGGTCAAAATGGCAGCACTTCCATGCCAAAACTTATTAATGATCGTAACCCATTTTTTTAATACTTTGTCTTCCGCATCTAAAATCAATTCCTCACTCTTGTTCTTTTCCTTCCTTAACTAAACAGGCAGTGAGCGCCCGACCACAGCTACTTCTGGTGTATCTGAGGATTCTGAGGATTCCCAAGTGATTTTTATGAGATCGTCCCATCTCAGCCCTGGAGCTTGTACTCCCGTTTTGGCCATTTTCCAATTACCTTACGTAAAATAAATGTAAAAGAGCTCACGTGTAGTACATATTTGCACAAACACAAGCAGACTGAAACCTTCCGTAACTGCAAGGCTGGCTTGCCAGAGCTTCGATGGTTTGTCACCTCGCAGCATGTGGCAGCACGGCCGGCTGGGGGCTGGCACCTGGGAATGTAGCGCCCAGAGCGCCTCCAGGCGAGAGCTCCCTGGTAAGGACGGTTCACTGGGCCTAGACCATGCAAATGAGCTTTGTGCTGACCGCCCGCTCTCCTTCTGGGAGTCAGAAGTTTGGTCTGTACCTGGCAGGATGCCTATGTAACCAGCCCCCAGTAAAAGCCTGGGGTGCTGACGGTGATGGGCGCCCTGGGCAGGAGCAATGCCCACATGCCGCTGCACTTTCAGTGCTCCATGAGCTCACAGGCAGAGGAGAGCACCAGGGAGCCTGCCACGGTCTCCCGCACACTCTGCCTGCGTCTCTTCCCCACGATCTGGCTGCATGTCCTTACCGCACCACTGGAGTCCATCTTCGTTGGGCGTGCCACCACAGGGTAAGCCCAGCGGTCCTTACAGTGAATCACTGAATGTGGGTGGCCTTGGGGACCCCAGACCCAAATCTATCAAAAATTGCACTTATGGACAACAGCTGCCCAAGACCCTAAGAGAAGGAGGAGTGAAGTGGTAAGAACCAGAGATGGGTCCTCTGTGAATTGTGTTCTGTGGAGCATCTGAAGGAGAAAGAGTGTGGGACTGAACCAAAATGGAGACCGGACTCAGAAAGGCAGGAAAGGCTGGCTGGGCTGCATGTTGAGTTTACGAATGCACGATAGAGAGCTGCTGAAACTTTCAGGGGAGGCAACGGAAATAGCCAGACATGGGCTAACTCAGAAAAAGAAAAAAGAAAAAGAAAAATGCCAACCAGTCACATATTTGAATTTTGTAAGACCAGTGCTCTAACCCTTGACCTATTTTTTTTTAATTTTATTTTTTTTTTATTTCTTTTCAGCGTAACAGAGTTCATAGTTTTACACCACACCCAGTGCTCCATGCAATGCGTGCCCTCCACAATACCCACCACCTGGCTCCCCCAACCTCCCACCCCCCGCCCCTTCAAAACCCTCAGGTTGTTTTTCAGAGTCCATAGTCTCTCATGGTTCATCTCCCCCCCTAACCCTTGACCTATTATGGAACCTTCTCCACCACATCTGAATTTTTAAAATTAGATTTAGGGAAATAAAATAAAAAATAAAAAAAAACTCATCAGAAAAGAGTTAAGTATTTATAAACAAAAGCGTGTTAAACTCTGTTTTTTAGAATATCAAGCTGTCTACATTTTGAAAAGGTATACCACCTTTCTCTTAAACGAAGTTCAAGAATTGACTGAACTCTACAGAAACGTAGATGAAAGAAATGTGAAATGAGAAAATACTATGTCCTAGTTAGAAAATTAATACTCACCCTCTCTTTGGATCCTGATGTTTTGACACTAATAACAGGCACGCCTTTTGATTTATCCATCACCACGGTGCGCTCCGTTCCTCGACTTCCTACAGGAGAAAAGGAGTTGTGTAACATAAGAAACAGGAAACACTCAAATTAGAAAAAAGCATCAACTCTATGGCAAAGAAATCCAGTCTGTGCTGCTGACTGACTACAGCGAACCACGAACCACACCAACCAGGAAGAGAAAAAACACAGGGGGCATCTCCGGTGACAATACCTGATTTTGTAGTCCGGGATCGCTCTGACGGGCCAGGTTTCTGATCGTCTTGATCTTTACTCTTTTCTCCGCTTCCGTCTTCACCCTTCTTAACGTCCTCTTTTCTATCAGCTTTATCTTCCCTCTTAAGGTTTGCAGACCTAGAAATAATGTCCCAGGACACACAAGCGTGTCAGATCCCGTACTCAGAAAAGCAAAGCAGCCCCAACCGGACCCTTGGCCCAAGCACCGCAGGACCAGGAGGCCGTCTGGGCTGGCATGAAGGGACGATGCACAACAGGAAGTCCCCCCTGCTCTCCCCAAGCTTCCCTGGAGGAGGGCCTGCAGGAAGGATAGTCTCAGCCACTGCAGGTGAGACCCTTCCACCAAACCTAAGAAAGGAAGGGGTGACGGGCCCCACAGTCTCCCCCTGCTGTGGAAAACGTGCAGACCGGGAACTACAGAGAACGCCCCTCTTGGCCACAGCTCCCTCGCAGAAGAGCAGTACCTGTCACTGGTGCTGGACTTCTCCTTTTTTCCCTCACCCTCTCTCTTTTCCGAGGTCTTCTTCCCAGTAGGCTCATTTTTCGCCTGAAAAAGAGAAACAAACCCAAGTATTACCACAGACACACACACATTACCCTACATAAAAAGGGTCGCATCCCTGGAAGAAAATAACCACTTACTTTTTCCACTGAGATCATCTTCCCATGGAGCTCTGTTTTGTGCAGGTGGTTAATGCACTTTGTGGCCTCTTCTGCTGTGGACATTGTAACGAAGCCATAGCAGCGAGCTCCAGGACTCCGGGCATTTGTCACCACCTTGGCACCCACCACCTCAAAGGAAAGCACACAAGCATGGCTCAGACAGGAGCCCCCTCCTGCCCCCATGGGAAACGAGCAGGGCATCGCAGCTCACGGTGCCTACCGAGGATCTGCGAGTCCTGGCGCCCTCCCTGGGGTGCGGACATCGGGGAGGCCGTCACCTGGTGCCTGACAAGTGGCACCTGACAGCAGGGAAGATGACGCTACTGCCTCACTGTGACTCTCAGAGGCTCTGCCACCGCCCCGTTCCGGCCGCTCCTCCTGGGGACCAGGACAGCAGTGCCGAGGAGTGGCGCGCAAGTGAGACGCACGGCACGCCGCTGCTGGCAGCCCACCAGCCGCATGCGCAGTGAGGCAGGAAGACAGGCCTGCGGATGGAGCCCGACAGACGACACGTACTCGGAGCAACTGCGAGACTCGGTGTGCACGTCCAGGTGCCACACGCACATCGTCACACGCGACTCAGTTTTCCTGACGGCCCGCAAGCCGAGGGTAGGTCCCCAGGCTCGGGGAGGTCCCACACAGCCTATATTCCCCCCGCATTAGGCCACATGGAGACTCAGACCCAAGGGAGTTTCTGAAAGGACTCCCCAAATCAAACACCCGAAGCCTGCAAATGTACCCAGGACGCTGGAGGCCCCGGGGGACAGGTCCCTGCTGAGAGCACCCACCTGCTGAGGGCCACAGAGAATCATCAAAGGGACGAGCCTCAGGGACTCCTAGTTACTGCTACAGGCACGTCATATTTAATTCTGCTCACCAGTTCTTGGATATCGATAACCAAAGTAAATACTATTAGTTTTCTCTGCTGTGATCTGTTGAACCCTTAGTACAAATAAAAGTCCGTGCCTTTGGCTTGCCCCAAAAGCTACGTCTGAGACAAGGAGCCCAGGATATTGAGGACAACTAGGGAAGCGACCCACCATGGGTGCTGTGAAACACAGGGACCTGCAGCAGCAGGCCGGGGGTGGGGGGCGGGGCGGCAGCAAGCACTCTACCCATCACGGCCACAGCTCAAGGCCGAGCGGGCAGGGAGGACAGGCGGGTGCTCCAGAGGGCACGTGGCCAGCGCTGGCCCAGCTGTGGGTGAGAGCAGGGGAGCGGAGAATCACGGGGCAGAGGCACCAACAGCTCGGCTCTGGCTACACACACTATCTTGAGGAAGCAGCAGCTCTGAGGGCTCCCAGATGTAGACAGAGGTTCACGTGGGGGAGGGGCCAGGCTCACGGCCACACAGCTGTGAGCCGCGGAGCTGCGGCCTCCAGCTCTCCACACCAGTCTGACTCCACAGGCCCCATTCAGAACCCCTTTCCACAGCCTCACTCGTGTTCTGAAATCTTCCCAACCCACCCTCTGCTACAACCCCTAAAGCCCTCCCTGAGTTTAAGGCCCAAAACCACAGAAATGAATTCAGGAAATCCTCTAAGACTGACGTGGTGGCTTTTGGGCCGGGGAAAAGGAAGAAAAAATACTAAGCTGATGTGGGCTCTGGGACCTTCCACCTCTCTCACCTCTAGCCGTGGACAGACAGATCGTCCACAGCCGTAAGCAAATGTGAGCTTAAAGAATGGCAACATGTTGTTCAGAGCAGTCACCAGGAGGTGACAATCGTCTGCGTGTCAAGGCCATACTACACTGGCTTCAAAACATTTTCTTCTCCAGAAAACCCCTGGTCTTACCTTCCCATATTTGCTGAAAAGATTCTTCAAATCTGTCGCTCTGGTAGTAGAAGAAAGTCCACTAACCCAGAAATTTCTACCACAACTGCTCCGACCTATTTCAAAAGAAAAGCCTGGTCAGAAACACCAGACTCACAGGAGCCCGAACCTGGAAGACTGAAGTCAGCCCAGACCAGACACTTTCCCACCTCTCCCAGATGCCACCTTGGGCAGGAAGGCCCGCCCCCGGTCCTCACACAACCCTTGCAAATGCACACGAGGCCCACCAGGGCTTCGAGCAACGCTACTTATGACAGTGAGTCAGGGGCTATTAGGGCCATGAGAAGTTTGCTCCCTTAGAAGTCACCCAATGGCATTAGGCAGCGCACTGGGGCGGCTTCCGAACACAAAGCTGCTATCGGGATGAACCCGACTCAGACGCTTCTCCTTCCTATCACAAATGCCTTCCCACCCGTATCCCTTGTTTGTATTCTAGGCTGCTAAGGACTCTGAACCGACAAAATGTGTTCTCCGTTAGCGATTTTTTAATAAACAGAAACGGTGTTGATAAACCTGATGTCCTAGGTGACCCCAAGGTATCTGAAATCAGACACAAGTTTTCCATTTGCAAGTGTCCCTGAGGCTAAGGCATCCGCAAATGGGGGGGGGGGGGGCAGTCAGGGTCAGCGACCTCAGAGGGTCACCGTGCTCTAGCGAAAGCAAGAATCAGCTTCAGATCGGTACCTTAACTCTGAGGACCTGGCCTGCTGCCTACAACCCAGAACCTGCAGACTGAATAGCAGAGGAGCAGAGAAAGGCTTCAGGAGAGGCTGAGGAAAATCTGGGTGAGAAACGCAGTACGCAGTGAATGAGAACCAGAGAGCCCACCGCTGCCAAGGCCAAACGTGGTGCAAGAGACAGACCGCCGTCGCCCCAGTGACCTACCCTTTTCCTCTTTGGAAAGCCTTTTTGTATCCGACTCATCTTCGACAGAACTAGAGACAAAAGATAATGTCACTCCAGAAGGAAGAAGCAGAGACGAAACAAACTCAAAATTATAGAACACGTGCTGAGGTTGCATACCTACCCGAAATTTAGTTCTGAAAAAATGATACCCCGACAAACTGGTATTGGAAATCTGACCTAACCATAAGATTTCAGACCCACAGGAGTTAATTAATTCTGCTGGGCTAAAGATAATTAGGAAGAATTAAAGAAAACAACCATGATAGGTTGAGAAAAGAAAAAAGATTATGTAATCAGTTTAAAATAAACAAAGAGAAATAAAACATGGTTCAGAAGTAAGCTACGACTGCATCAGTCTGGCTGGCCAATTGCAGAAAAAACAGCTTATGTGTGTCATTAAATGACCAATGGAAAGGAGATAGCGTCTGGTCTAAAACTGAGAAAAAACAAACCTCATTTTCTGATCAGCGCCCTCACTGGCTGAGGACTCTTTAGGAGCCGGAGGGACTTC